>JAAEAF010002950.1:105313-129653 GCA_011037195.1 Triatoma infestans
AAAACAAATAACGATTTTTTCCATTTTTTTTTTTGCAATATTTTCAAAAATGGCCAACCGATTTTTCTTTAACTTATTGTGTTTATATATACAAGATTTATTCATTCCAACTGCAACTTCTTCAAAAGAATACTGAAAATTCAGTTAACAAGTTTTAAGTGGTGTTTTGGTAGTTTGTAGCATTGGAGTTTCGTCTAAGTAGAAATATATTATGTAATACGTTCCCACTCCCACATGTCGGATTAATAAGACATACTTAGTAACCACCATTATATTATGAAGCTTCATTAAATTTAGGTTAATTTATGCGTTTTAGTTTATAATACGTAAAAGTGGCTTTTGCTATAACATCTACAGCAAACATTAAACCAAAAATTTATTTATTTATGTGTAAAATTTGCACCTATTTTTTTTTATAAATTTTATTGTACAATGGCTATACTACTGTTTATAGTAGAACATAATGTGTGAATATCTTATAATGGGAATATAGTTAGTATATGTAGCTGCCGCTTGGCTAAGAGTAATTTGTGAGTGTATTTGTTTTTGTTTTGTATCTTTCTTGGATTAATTTTCTGTCCTTTTTTGATTTAATTATTTTCTTAAATATTACTTTGATACCTATTATTTTTATGTTTATAATTACATATTTTTTTCCCAGGGCCTGGATATAGGAATATTTATTTTGTATATTTCCATTTTTTTAAACTTAATGTAGACATATATATATATATTTGTGTCTACAGTACGACCTTGCTATTGTATATTAAATAACCTAATTTTAGTTGTAAAACATTTCGAGTTAGGAGAAAGAAGAAGACAAATGCAATAATAGAAAGTCACGAAAATGTTTCATATTTCGCTTCATTCTTTTTTTTTTTTTTTTTTTACCTTCTCTTACTTCTGTAAAAAGGAATTATTGCAATCGTGCCAGAATTTCTAACTCAAAACTAAAAATCGTAGAAAGTTCAAATTTTACATTTGATCTGGAAGTAAAATCTACGTGGATCTGGAAGTATTTACTTTATTTATATTTTTGGGACCTCCTCAACAATTTGTTTTATTGTTTTAAATTTTGTTTAAACGATCAAACCTTAACGTAAAATAAGGTTAATATTTGTGGTTTAATTTGACTGAAAAATGTTATATAAACTTCCTTTAAAAATATATGAATAGTACGATACATATATATAAAACGAACAGCATACTATGTAACAAAGAGATTCATAAGTGAAAACAAAAAAATTAATAAATAAATAGTAAAATATTCCAAAACTCCTTAAATGCATGATGCAGAGATTTGGTTTTGGCAAGTGCAAGATTACACTTGGCTGGAGAAAAAAAAATCGATCTTAAAAAGGTAAGTGTTTTTTTTTTTTTTAACTTTTTAAGATTAAATATTTTTATCCTTTAAACGCTGGTAACTTTAAAAAAAAAAAAAAAATTAAAATTAAGTTAATACTGAGTGGTTAAATTTAATGTGTTACTAAAGTGACGTTTTTTCAATTGTACTTGTATCAGAATCAGCTAGATGTTTTTCCTTTATCGGCAGAAGTGTCTGTGAAGTTGACTTGCATACAGATCTATGCACTTCAGGAGTTAACACTTCTGGAGTAGTTGACTCGGAAGAACTATAATTTCTTCCTATAAGAAATTTAAAAAAAAATTAATTACTTTAAAAATTAATAAATATTTAATAAATTTATATTTATTAAATATAATATCAAGTCTTAAGTCATGACTGCATACAATCAAGCAATCTCCCTTAATGTCTACAACTTTAGGGAAATTATGAATATTCTAAATTTATGATTCTAAAACAGTCACCTTTTCCTTCGGACAAGCCATTCCTAGAGCTATGATTCGGGTTAGTTAAGGCTAATACTAGACAGCCTCGGCAGCCTGAGAGAATGAAGCCGAAATCAAGTTTTTTCGTGGGTCCTCATGGACCACATCGAATCTGAGGACTCCCTAGTCAGAGACCGGAAAATAATAGCCTTTCGACTATTCATTGTAGAGCTGCTCGACTATGATGGTCATTGCGAGCTTAAATAGAATATATACCGCACTGGCCTAGCAAGTGATAACATTTTTAAGTGTTGCCAGATAGAAGAAAGAAAATGGCGCTATACTTGACTCAGAATGATGTAGCTTGTGGTCCAACAATTTGGAGAAGAAAAATTAACGCGCTCAGAAGCATTAGTTGCTTTGACGGATCCTAAGACTGATCAAAAGATTGTACTTTAAATAAGCGGGTGCTGCGAAGCCCCCTCAGATTGGCATAGGCTCAAACAAGTCAACTAATTTAATCTGTTGTAGTCATAACACAATAGAACTGATCGCTATAATAATTTGAACTGCTTGAGAACACTATCTGTACTTTTTACTGACTGAAAGAAAAGCTTGTTAGTAAAAAAATAAATTAATTATAAACACACCAGAAAAATTGAAAATCTCATATTCTATTTCTTGTGGCAAATGTACACCAATGGATAGATGAAGAGACAATCCTTTAAGCCAGCCTTCCAACACTTCGAAAGATGGTCTGCAATATTGATAATATTGATTATTACCTTAATTTTAAAAATTATAATTTAAACAATTCTATAACTTAAAGTAGACTGTTAATTTTAACATTAAATAAATTATTAAAATTATTAGAAGTACCTTTTATCAGGATTTAAATCACAGGATAAAAAAGCCATTCTGTATAGAGGCTCTGGACATGTCGAACAAAACTTCTCAATAAATGAAGCCTGATTTAAACCAAAATCTGGAGATCTTGGTAAATAATCGGGATCGGCATAAACTCGCCCAATTATCTGAAAAGTTTTAATTATCAAGAATAATTAAAATTAAAACGCGATTAAGAGTTAAATAATAAATTAATCGTGTAACTTAAGCCTATGTGTTGTCATACTATTACTTAATAGGATTGTATTACTCACCTAACAAACTTAATCCACGAAACAAAGGTTTTAAATTTTGATCATGCAAATCATGTTTACTGAATATAAACAATTGAAAAATTAATTGGCTAACCTCACAAAGTACAATTCCAAAGGAAAAAACGTCTACTTTTTCATCATATTTGTTTCCCTTCATCATTTCAGGAGCCATCCAATACGGATTACCAACAACTGTGTAACGCTTCTTTCTATGGCACCGACGAGAAACTCTAGTTTTAGTATACCGTCGAGGGTTTCCTCCGCTATCTGCTGTGGTACCACTTCCTGGTAATTTAACTGTACTGCTTCCATTTCCACTCTGAGACATTATACGAGCTAATCCAAAATCAGCTACAACTACACTTTTATCCTGAAAAAAAGTAAAAAAATAGTAAACTAATACTACAACAATTAAACTATTTTGTGATTTCAGTGCGAGAAGTGGATAATAAGTGAAGAGAGTGGTCTCAAAACTCTTCTTTAAGATAACATTCTTTTTAATATTGTGTACTTATATTTTATAATTATAAGTAGTAATACTAATAGTAATTACATTCGACTATAAATGTAGGAAATATTATGGATTGGAATTACACCGAAGAAATTACTATCAACCAAGATGTTTTTTGTACTACATACCATTACCTTTACCATTAAGATGAAGGCCTTTTACACAAAAAAAAAAAGTTTTGAAATGCATAACATAAAATTTATAAAGGAAACCTACTTACAATGAATTACAGTTATCTAATTTTATAAAGGAAAGTAGCGTTAAATATTAAGTATATAATTAAATTAGGTTTGGTTCAAAAACAGTTAGAGCAGAATCTACAATAACAGCATCGTGATAAAAAGTGGAAAGCTACAGTTAGTAGCGCCCTAGGTAGCGAAGGCCGGAACTAAACGGCGTGCTTACCACAGGCCCTCCTATTCAAGCCTTGGTCCGTCATGGGCTGTTGCGCCATAAGGATGTTTTTATCAATCTGCAGAGTACTTAATTTGTGATTCAACTGTTTTACCACGACTATATTCCTTTACTTTTATACTTATAAAATGTACAATGCCATCCAGTGATAAAACCGGTGATTTATCAAAATAATCTAAATGGTTTCTTATCCCTCATTTATAATTAAAAATGTTTTCATTCATAAGAATAGTCAAATGCAATAATATGCGTTTAAAAGTGAATACTTGAAAGAAGGATAATATAAGATGTTAAAAGAAAATGCAATAGTGAGCAGACTGAGAAGTCTATGAGATGAGATGAGATGAGTTTCATGTGGTATCTGCATGAAAATCAGATATGTCCGATTCATACTATCTCACTGCAAACTCAATAATCTTCAATAATCACTCTCACAGAGAAGGGATTAGCTCAGTGGTAGTGCGCTGGACTCCTAAGCGGAGGTTCCGAGTTTGAGTAAACAGTGCTGCCCTTAATTTTGCTCTTACTAGAAGCCTCTCCAGCTCACTGTTCGGTGATAAGACAGTGTTGCCTGTAACGAGAGAACACTGTCCGGAGGCCGGCAGTGCACTGATAAGGCTCTGGGTGCCAATGACCATAGATGTTGTCGCGTCTTTAAAAAAAACTTACACACACATATTTCTACAGTTTGGTTTTAATGCAGACGCTGCAACTTCAACTTTAAAATGAGACTTTATAGATAAGTTTTAATACAATTAAATTTATAATATAATTAAACTAAAGATATTAAAAAAAAAAAATTAAATTACCTCTCGTACTAGGCAATTATGAGAATTCAGATCCCGATGAATGATGTTCATAGAATGTAGATACGTCATTCCAGAAGCAATATCTCTGGCTAAATTTGCACGATCTGCCCAAGTAAGCACCCTTGTCATATCATGTAACAGCTCCTTAAGTGTACCTCCACTGATATATTCAGTAACTAAATGAAGTTTTTTCTCTTTATATACAACTCCAATAAAGGATAGAACATTATGATGATGAAGGCTTCTCAGGACGGCAACCTAATCATCAAAAGCTGTTATAAGCATCGATTTTCAATATTCTAATGTCAATATTATTATTATTATTAAATAATACAAATTTAAAGTAAAGTTATTTTGATAGTAGTAGATTTAGATAGACTTTTCTCAGCAAAGCAGATCTATTCACCCATTATTAGATATATGTATTTAAAATTCTCGAGAATATTTTACTCTTGATTTTGGTATAAGTCTGTTAGATAGAAACTTTAGTTTGACCATACGTTTCGGCATGGATGTGTGCCTTCTTCAGTGGCTTGTTTCTTGAATATTACAATTAAAATATAAAATTAAATGAACCTACATACTGTAATAATTAGATGAAAATTACATAATAGTAATTATAAACCTAAATTTTATTGGATAACACTTGACATTGTTTACACTGATTATACTTTTACCGCGAAACATTACTGGACACTTAGGCAATCCAACTGAACTAATCTGTTACTTGTTGTATGGTGTGGAGGTTATAATCTGTAATTGTTATTACTTTTGTCCTGGTGGAGATGTGGCAAGATTTGAATATATCTTGATTATGGTGTTATATCTTTCGTTCAAATTGTTTGTGTCTGTTCTACAGTTGACTGAGTTGGTATCTTTGACTATGTGTGCCATCTCTAATATATTACCTTTGTTTTGTTTTTTTTCTTTACTTATGATTTCAACACTAACACAACAGTTCAGTCGGATTGCCCAAAGTGTCCAATATCCAGAATTGGTAATCCATATTCAACAAAAAATTACCTCATTGAGAAAATTCTTTTGCGCATCATCATCGACCCTATAAAGTTCTTTAAGTACCATTATTTCACCAGATTCTCTATGTGTCACTCGGAATACTTGACCGAAGAAACCTTGACCAAGCAGATCTCCTTTTACTAAATCTGATGCACGAAAAATTCGCTGCGATTTTTGTCCTTCTCTAAATGATTTTGTCCTTGATAAATCACATTCATCTGCATTTCCAGGATTCCTAGTTTTTTTAAAAAAGGGAAAATCATGAACAGAAATAATTGTTTTTTGTAAAATATATTTGTAATTTACTTCTATAAAACAAAGGTCCCTCAGAACGTTTCGTAAAGAACATAACAAAAAATCTGGCGTGATACACTCACATAACTTTCTCTTACTGCAGTTTAAAAAATTGTAATTGACAAATTTTATAGTTAGTACACCAAATTAAATAAAATTCGTCGGTGTTTTTATGGAGAAAATCGCGAAAACTGAAAAAACTTAAGTAAAAACGCACGGTTTACGAATTTGCTTGAAACAGAATTTTTTAGGACTGTCGCTATAGAACGGATATTGGTTTCGACTATGTATGTAACTAATTCATTAATTAAAAAAATCTGGTGTGAACAGAACATTTCCTCTAACTGCAATTTACATCTGGTTTTGTTATTTTTAGAGGTTTTTCTACGTGACATAGTTCATCTCAAACAAGCTGTTCCCTCCATTTTTCTCTACTGTACGCTTTTCTTCTCAGAGACCGTACCCTGCCATGAGCTCCACGACACCATCCCTCTATCTTGTCCTAGGTCTTCTCCTCTTCATGATTCCCGGCGCCTTCCAATCATATACCGCCTTTGGGATCCTATGTTGGATCCACCCTAAGAAGATATCCAAACCACTTTAGCTGCTTCATTTCAACGGCTTGAAGGATGTTCTTACTGACCTCTAAGTCTCTTCTAATGTCTACATTTTTCATTCTATCTCTTTTGATTTATTTTTTTACTTATTTATATGGATATAACTCACATACAAACTTCACATGCAACTGAAAATTTACAGAGTTTGTACGTTCGAAAATAATTCAGCCAAAAAAAAGTCGTACATCCGATAAAACGATTTTCTTCCAACTAGTTTTCCTTAATTTTCTTCCCTATGGATGAGCTCAGTGGGTTGTCGCCAGAATAAGATGCTCTAGGGGTCAGGACAGGGTTATTAGTGAGATGTTGCTGCGTCTTTCACGGACCTCTCTCAGGCAACAGAGTGGATCCCTTAATCCACATCCCTTCGTAATGGGACTCATGCCAGACCCCTTTTGTAGAACCTGTGAGATAGAGGAAGAAATACCCATCCATCTTATTGACAGATTGCTTGGGTTGTGAGGAATTTGGGTTCAGTACCTTTGAACGGAACAGTATGTCTGTGGAAGAGCATAGGCTATTTCCCTTGAAGGTTATGGTCCCGATTTATTCGGAAATCAGATGGGTTAGACCCGGATATTCTTGAGGATTCCGGGGTCCATATCACTGTATTGTAGCGACAGGAAAGAAAAGAAGAAGAAATAGAGAGGATTCATTGGTTAGCACTGATGGGGGTCTAGGGGTCCATTCCTTAACTTCTAATATATTATAACGTAAACACGTTTTATGATGCCCCAATATACCAAGAACTGTTCGAGAAGAAATCAACTTTACGAATGGGCCTTTTCTCCATGGTTTATCTCACATGGATCCATGGTTTAGCTTTAAATTCTCGAAAATCAGATTAAATAATTGAAGCCAAAAGGGAACACTTCGAATAGCAATAAATAATTTTTTTTTAAACAGTTAAATATTTTTTCATACCCACAAAACTTTCTGAGTGACTCCTTTATTCTTTATATTCATACAAACCCTTCTAGAAGACGTGATAAAGACGAAGATCTTTCTTTACCAGAAGAATGTCGGCCACGTCTCAACTGTCTTGATGAACGTGAACCACTTAAATAGCCTTCATCTTTTTTCTTATACAAACGTTCCCTATCGTTTTCTTTTAAAATACTGCAACTTGTACCAGTAGCTCCTTTCCGGCTTATTGATCCTCTATAGATTCTTGTGTCAGGATCATGTTCTATTGTAAGCTGTTGAAATCATGTTGAAAATTATGTTAGATCAAAAATGGTGCTTCATGTTTCTGCACATTACTACATGATAAAACTGCTGTTAAACACTCGCACAACTTCCTCGTGCTGCATTTTTCTAATTCCAATTGACAAAATTTAAAAACAACCTTTAGTTGTCCTTTAAATTTATGCGAGAGGTCAAGGAGCAATATACCGAAATGGCACTAGAAAGATAAGCCTAAAAGTAAAGTAATTCCTATTTTTTAAGGCGGACTTAACGTACCTACCAAACTAGGTGTCGTGGACGAGAGCAAAAGGGACACATACTTTACTATTAACTTTTTTCAAACTAATATATTAGCTGCTATATGCGGGACTCGAACTAGCGTCTTCCCAAGTTACTAGTCCACGCACAGAACCACCGCACGAAAACGAAATCCTTCCCTTATAAGCCTAAAATTGCAGCTTCCTCCACAATCGTAAAAAAAAAGCAAGTTCCTCAAAAAAATGTTTCAAATAAAAATAAAGTAAATATTCCAAATTTAAAGAAAATTATGACAACTGTTTTCGATAAAAATTGCGAAAAAATGGAAAGAATGGCACTTTCAGTGGAAACCTTTTTGTCGAATCTCCCAATAATACAGTAACAGATACAGTTTTACAAAAGAAAAAAACCTATAGAATGCGCTTGCGGGTGGAGTAGCTATTCGTCGCTTTTACTAACGGTTCTACATTCTCCAGTTACATTAGGAATAATCAAAACTTTTAAGTAAATTTTCAGTGTTTGAAGAAAATTCTTCAATTGGAACTGAACTGGCAGTAAAAGAGAAAGTCGTGTAAGTGTCTTATACCAGATTTTTATTCCAAATACAATCTTCTGTAGTACTGATACATAACTCTAGATAAATACAATTTAGATTAAACTTTAGATAAATATAATTTTTGTTACATTTAAATACATTTTGATGCCTTAATCTTACCTGTAAAACCCTATCTGAATAACGGATCAGATTTTCAATATCATTGAGCGACTGATCTGTAACAGGTAGTCCATTTACTTCCAAAATTCGATCGCCTACGTGTAAAGACAAAAGATCACTGCATACATCAAGCCTGAAAATAAAATAAAACTGATTATTTATTAATAAATATTCCACTTCAATTTTTTAAATGGAATCTTCTGAAACGATGTTACGAAATGCAACATAAAATTCTAAGCAAGTGCTTCAATTCACTATAATTGTATCGCAATTTTGAAGGATAGAAGTTTTGGTCAAATACAAAACTAGACAAAAAATTTAAATATGTTCTTTAAGTGTTTTTTAATGCAGGATTTGGATACATGGGGTCAGAAGACATGGGATAGCTTTGTATCCATCCAAAGAAAGTAGCTTTAATGCTAGGCCAAGAGAAAATTTCAATGGATGGCTGGTGATGGCTGGCCTACACATAGAGATGGATCTAGAGATGGACAACGTTCACATAATTTGTGCGCAAGAGGCAAATGATTTTTTTAATACTGTGCTGAAATATACAAGGCTGAAAGGAACAATGCATATTAAAATTCTGAGAAAATGGTAGTTAAAGTGTTAAGTCCTTCGATAAGGATCGTGGAACTTTTGATTGGATCCCTTGCATGTAAGGGAGCAGGAACATACTACGGATGGTTCGAATCAAATTTCTGAATTATTCAAAGGATTAGCGTGCATGTATTCTTTGCGTTTATTTGGCTTCGTTTGGCTACCATGTGTACATGTAAAAATGCAGGATACTCTACTGTATGTGATATTCAATTGTAATCGGTTGTATAATGATGGAAATGTGATGTGTTGTTCGGAATGAAGAAAGAGACGCATTACAGACTTTTGCTAGACACAATTTATATTTGCACGAATACTTGGTTAGGAGTATTATAAAGAAAGAGTAGAGATTGAAAGGATGCTAGTCCAACTTCTTGATATTGTAGAATATTGAGCTCGTAAGAGATTATTATATTATACAGCTGTTTTAGAAGTGACAGACAGGTTTAAATTGAGTCATTATTTATTAAAAAAAACTTTTTAAAAAGGGTTGCGTGGAGCTTGTTGGTTAAAATATCATATTGAGCGCTGAAATAGCATAGGGTCAGATACTCTGTGTATAGTGTCAGTAGCGCTACACTGTGGTAGTTAAGAAAGTATGTTATCACTAGCACGATATAAGAGAGTGATAAAAGGTATATTTCCAACACAGCTGGAATTGCAAGGGATTGTTGAAGAACTAAAAAGATTCCAAATTTAAAGAAAATTATGACAGCTGTCGTCATGTGAAATTGAAATTATGACAGAGAGAAAGTCCACAAAGTTTAGTCTGCAAGAACTAAATTGGAAATAAAAACTTTTCACATATGGAGGAGGAAGACAATTATATAAGTAAAAAATAGATTAGTACGTATTGTGTGATAGTAGGTATTTATTGACATGAATAACTTATGTCTGGTTTAAGCTCATCAGGTTTAAATTTTAGTGTGCGCATTTGCTAGAGAGACAGTTTAAACTTATTTAATTGTGTTAAAGTGTTTCGATTACATTGAATTAAAGTGTTAAAGTGTACCAGTAAGTACACTGAATATACTTACTGGTACAGACACATTTATGGTGCGTACTTTTGATTTTTAGATAGGTTATATAGTTATATATATTTGGTGGTTAGATAGGTTAGATACGTTAAAAATATTCTTTTGCAAAAGACGATGGCCTTGGGAAAGGAAAGAAGATGAAAGAAATGGCCGGTCTTGGTCAAGATAGAGAGTGCCTTGACCTAAATGGTAACTCTTAAGAGAAAGGTCTAGTCAACATAATTAAGTAAAGATTTAAGAGAAACAGTATGTATGAAAGTGAGAAGGTGGGAGGAGGGGGTAACATAACTTCGGCTAGATATTTCCCACATTATCATTCTTAACTCATTTACAAGTTACATTAAACGCGGATAAATAACAAGATTAATCAAGCTATGAGAGATTTATCCGCCCTGCCTTTGACATTGACTGATCTGAAACTGGACGAACAAAATCACTTGTTTGTTTGAAAGAAAGTGAATTCTAACACAAAATCTAAGGCTAAGTTTGGAAGAGTGGTCCTGGAGAAATAGAATCAACCAGCAGAGTTTGTACACCTCTTAAAAGAGCAATCTTATGTAGTAGTCTGGTACAAAAGGAAAAATTTTAATCAAACAACCCACTAACTATGCTGTGTGATTTATTATTAAATAAATAAACAAATAACCATTTTGTAAACTGCATAAGTATAATCTATGATTTTCAATAAACACAAATGCAAATCCGTTACGCTTAAATAATGCAATTCACATTATTTGTCATACACAGACAATTAAATCAAACCAATATATAACCAACACCAATTCTTGTGAGAAAACACCAAACCATAAGCGCCAAACCAATAAGAACAATATCGGTAATTCTTTATATATATTTAATAATAAATAAGTATAAATATATTTATACAGTAATATAAAAATGGCGGTACAAGAACAAAGAAAAAAGAGTTGCTAGCGGCCAAAGAAAAAAACTGTTGCGATTAGCTTGCCATAAAAAATAAACTTCCAAAAAAGCTTATTTTTATTTGACGTTTCGGACACCTTTGGTGTTAAAAATCAGAATTTTTAAATATTCTATCCTTTTTGTCTACAATTATTTTAACCATATAATAACCATAGTTGCACAACCAGACAATAACCTTCTCCTATCACTCCTCGACCTTTTTCTTGGCAGATATCGTCTTTTATAATCTTTCATTTGTTCTAACAATTTTTCATTCTCTCTTTTTATTTTATTTTTATTTTTTTACATATTTTTAACATATTTACCATCTTCTATTTATTTCTCATCATAGTTGTTTCCCACTATATAACTTATAATTCTCTTGTTTTATTTTTCATTTAATTCTTGAGGAAGGGAAGGGATTAATTCAGTGGTAGCACGCTGGACTAGCAACGCGGAGATCTCGGGTTCGGGTCCAGCAGTGCTGCCCTAAGATTTTCAGTGCCCGGTGATGGGCAGTACACTAAGAAGGGTCCGGGGATACAATAGATCATTCAGCGTATACTTGTATTATTAACAAAGGCCAAACTTAACCTATTAGTAAATTTAAACTCCCATTTACACTTCAGCATTTTTTTTTTTACGTTTTCAAATTCATGGTGGAGATAGAACTTTTGACAAAACAACTTAGCAAATTTGAAGTTACAGTATCTACAAGTTAATAATAAATGATATCTAAAAATTATCTCTTCAGTTCTCTTAGTCAAACTATAGAACTTCGTAGAAACTAATGCTATTCCAAATATTATATATATATATTTATTTTTTTAAGATGTATTTGTTACATTAATAAATAAATCTGCAATGATGTGATGCTCATCTAAAAAGACGATCCTTCAATTACTTTAATATTATGTTCTAGTGAGCTTAGGTTAGCATTGTTCTGAAATTCGAACACTAGCGTAATACAATTGTCCAAACTTATTTGGCCTAGCGCCCCTTTTTCAGATTTAAAAAAAAAAAAAAAATCTGGTGTGAAACACTAAAACGGCATTCTTTTATTCCAATTAATACAATTTAATCAAGAATCTTTTTTTTTTAAAATGACAACGTTATGTTTATTTGGGCTGGCTATAAAAATGATGTAGGGATTTTACTTATATACCTGAGCCGCCTTATGTGGAGCATTCTATATCAAAACCAATAAAGCTTGGGCAAATGCAAATTTAAATTTAAACTAACTAACAGACCAGACCGCCAATACGCCTCTCTAAAATCAATTTTTTTTTTTTTAATGTTCCAAATAAAAGTTATAAGTTTCTATGTAAGTAGCAAGCATTCCAAGTTTCAAGGAAATCGTTGTAAACTCATAAACCTATTCCATTTAATCGCACTTTTCGTTAACCGATTTTCTTAAAAATTGGATTTCTATCAATGGTGCTAATGTGTATTAATATTATGTAGATGGTATATTATGTAACCATATATTATTATATAAGGGGTACTTTAGAGAGAAGCATTCCCCAGAACCTCCCCCCTAAAAAACACAATTTTCCCGGAAAAATGTTTCAAATAAAAGTGATAGGTATTTATGTGCGTAGGAAATATACAGAGTTTGCAGAAAATCGCTGGAGAAATCATGAAAAACTGAGAAAAAAAAAATCAACCAATAAAGTTGCACTTCAGGTTGATGGATTTTTCCCGAAATCTAATCTTCGAGTCTGATGCGAATCCTAGATGTAGTACCTCAACGGAATATCAGAGCTTCCTGCGACTTTTCGTTTTTGAGATATTCTGTTAACACAACACACACACACACACACACACACACACACACATATACATATATATATATATAAACCATTCGCTAAAAATATTTTTCTTTTATATTCAGAGGACCACAAAAAATGTATTCCCAATGAAAACTGAATTTTGAAAATCTGGCATGATCGCAATTCTTTCTCTCCACTAGGAGTAAGAGAAAGTAAAAATATGAACTGCCTTAAAGACCGCTTGCTTTTCTATTTCTTGAAGGAATTTCAATTTTTAAATTAAATATTTACCCATTCAGTTTTGATATTATGCGACTACCACGCAAATACAATGATCACTGATTTCTAACTCGTTATTAATAGATTTAATCAAATTAACACCCTCATCAACAACATTCCGCTAGCTATTGATAACAAATTCTAGTCGCTAATGCGTTATTTTATACTAGCAGTGTTTATGTGGAGGACGGACGTACTACACATCCTGAAACTACATATAAATGTAAAAATATTTTAATTGTTTGTAAAGTATTTAAATAATAACCTAACATTTAAACAACCTAACAAATATAACTGCTCAAACATTAAAAATTAGTACTAGTACATTAAGAAAACAAATGCAAACAAACCAAACTGTGTAACTTAACATAGTTGCTGTTAATTGAGCAATAATATGCAGCATCCTGGTAGAAAAAAAAAAAAAAAACAGAATCCTAGTACATAAATTTACGAACTAAATTCTAAGAAAAAGTTAATAATTCACTTAAAATAAAAAAAAAGTGCTTGATACGTTAATCACAAAATAAGATGCATGCTTCGCATACGTTTGTATAAAATAAAAGAACTAAATGAAAAATAATGATAAGCGAAAAAAAATACAACATGCACTGGACGGACTATGCTACAAATACATAAATAAAAAATTAATTAATGAAAAACATTTCCATTTATGTTTCCTTTTGCTCCAACAAACAATATACATAAATAATAATAATATAATATAATAAAAACAATGGCAAAAATATTCAAAAAGAAAACCCACGTATATTCTAGAAAAAAAAAATAATAAAAATTAAATTAAAATCAACGTGCACATTCTGTTACAGAAATATACCTATATCGAGAAAGTAGACAACAAAATTCGATGGCCGCTTCTAAGATAGATGTCATCAGTTTCATAACTTTGCCCATAACATTAATGATGAATCTGTAAATGTAATAACATAACAAAGAATTTTTAATAATTATTACTAGTTACGCCAGCTGGAGGGGAGAGTCTGAAACCCCAGGCCTACCATTTTTTTTTATTTTTTATTTTTATACTTTTTTCATCATATAATATATTTTTTTTATAAATAAAATAATGTATATATATTTTTATTTATCCAATCGTTGATCGTATAGCGTAACGCTCAATCGACCGTGGCATGAAACACTCACTCGACTTTCTCTTACTGCAATTTACACAGCACACTATTATTGACAAATTTCCATCAAACCTGGAATTCGGATTAAATTGTTTACTATTTGTGTTGAAGTAAAAACTCCCCTAAAATATAATATATAATAAAATATAATATTTCTATAACAAAAGTGATAGGACTAAATATTACTTTCTCATACTGCTGAAAAGAGAAAGTACTGCGCATTCGTGTGATATTGTCGAAACTGAGTCACGTGGAAATACATGTTTTGAGATTCCATAAGTGATTTCTAGAAATAGGTTTGTGTGTGTGTGTGTGTGTGTAAGAAATCGCAGAAACTTAAACTTGAGATATATTTCGTCTATGTGCTACCGGAGCACCCGACAATAAGGTTTTAGTCAAAAGCCATCAAAACATCAAGTTTGAAGAATATTATTGAATTAAGTACATAAATTTCACGGAAAAACATTTCAGTTTCCTGGGTGAGACCGCGTCATTGGTTTGCTATAAACCGATGTTTCGCCCAAATTGCAATGACTCTCTTCAGGGTTGTTACTACACCTTCAAAGTAGAGAAGGGACTGAAAATGGCCGCAGAAACCTAAAAAGATTATATAAATTCCAGTAAAAGAGAGTTGTGTTAGTGTTTCACTCGTTGGTATATTTATCAAGAAAATCGCAGAAAACTGAAAAAAAAAACCGTTCAGTAAAGTCGTACTTCCCGCCTACCTATTTTCTTTAAGCTCAGAATTTTGACAACACATTTACTCCTTCCTAATATTATATACATGATAAGATCATATATGGGAGTAGCATTTTAGAGGGAAATCCAACATCACCCCATCCTCAAATGAATTTTACCAGGAAAATATATTAAATAAAAGTTGTAGCTCTTAGTTATGTGTCACTGATATACCAAAGTTAAAAACAATTTTTGAAGCCTTTTTCGTGAAAATCCTACAAAATTAAAAAGTCTGATGTGAAACACTCACACGAATTTCTCTTACTCCAAATAATACAAAGTAATAAAAAAAAAATATTCTTAACACCACATAGCGTCAGTTTAATTTTAAAACTAATTGACATACCTTCAATACCCCTCTAAAATCAATTTTTTGGGATAATTTTCAAATAAAAGTGATACCTTTCTATCTATGAAGCAACATTCCAAATTTAAAGAAAACCATAACCGTTTTCGGAAAAAATCCCCACCCTCCCCCAAGCCCTAGTCAAAATCGCATTTCATAGTTTACCCGATTTACTTCAAATTTGGAATTCTATCAATATTTTTGATGGGTATTAATATTATGTAGGTACCAATAGGATATATTATATTGATGCGGTACTTTAGTTGAAAACATAACATTACTGTTCCCTCAGGAAAATTTATGTGTGCAGATAATATACACAGTTTAATGAAAATCATTAAAGCCGCTTCAAAAAAAAAAAAAAAAAAGTCATCGCGCGAAAAACTGAAACAATCATTCAGTAAAATCCATATCCGGTTAATGGATTTTGGTCAAAACCTTCATGCTAGATGCAGTACTGATTTCTAGACGGGATACTAAGTTCGAGCTTCCTATAATTTCTTGTTTTTTGAGATATTTAATTCATTCACATTCTCTCTCGCTCTCTCTCTTCATTGTTTTTACAAATTGTTATTATTATTATTTCTGTTATCTGTTATCCGAAGTACATAGAGAAAATAGGAACAGTCGGGAATTTTTTCAATATATTAATCAGGCAAGAGCGCCATTCAATCCAAAGCCTGGTGCTTGTAGATTAGAGGATGGCTCGATCACGACCCAGGAGAGTGAAATTTTGAACCGTTGGGCGCGGCATTTCGATAACCTCCTAAATGAGAGTGTAGAAAATGAGACCACTCAGGTAACGACCCCTACTGGAGACGACATTGAACAACCCGATGATGAAGAGATTAGGGCCATCATAGATAAAATGAAAAATAACAAAGCCCCTGGCAACGACAATATGCCCGCGGAGTTGTTTAAAAGTGGTGGAGAGGAGCTCGCTAAAGAACTGAGAGAAATATTTCTGAAAGTCTGGACTAGCGAAGTAATGCCCGAATCTTAGGGAAAAGCTGTCATATGCCCAATTCTCAAAAAAGGAGATTCATTGAATTGTAGCAATTATCGGGGCATCTCACTCCTCAATTGCGTCTGCAAAATATTCTCCAATATCTTATACGCTAGGCCTGTCCCATATGCTGAGAGAGAGAGATAGGCAAATACCAATGTGGTTTCAGAAGGAACAAAGCAATTATAGATCAGATATTTACCCTTCGATTGATCTGGTAAAAAGGTAGTATAACCTCCAAACCCATCATCTATTCGTGGATTTCAAGTGCGCCTATGATAGTGTTCGAAAAGAGGAACTTTACAAAGCTCTCGTCGACATGAATATCCCACCGAAGCTGATCCGATTAATAAAGATGAATATGTTAGGCACTCGATGCGCTGTACGCGTGCAAGGCAGCATCTCTAATGACTTTGGTGTCAGCAAAGGAGTAAGACAGGGAGACGCCTTATCATGTCTACTCTTTAACCTCCTGTTAGAATATGTGATTCGTAAGACCAACATTCAGCGGACGGGTACAATATTCCACAAGTCTGTACAGATTCTGGCAATGCGGACGATGTGGATATTGTGGGGAGGTCCACATGGAAGAGGCATTCCTTGTCCTTGCTAGAGCGGCCGGCGAGGTGGGACTGACAATAAATGAGAGAAAAACAAAATATATGATTGCAGGAGAACCAGCGAGGCGCACCAGTAGCGTGTCCATAGGAGGTTTCAATGTTGAAAGGGTAGATTCTTTCACCTACTTTGGCACTGTAGTCACTGAGGACAATAATGTATCCGCAGAAATTAACAAGAGAGTGGTGCAGGCAAATAAGTACTATTTCGGGATCAGCCAACATATTAAGAGCAAACTTGTATCATGGAATGCAAAAATTATTCTTTACAAGACGCTCATTCGGCCTGTTCTATCATATGGTTCTGAAGCGTGGGCTATCTCTAAAGGAGATGAAAGGATACTGCAGCTTTTCGAAAGGAAGATCCTATTCCAGGAGCCAAGCATTGGCAAAGTCATTAGACTGGGCAGACTGCGCTGGGCAGGTCATGTAGCAAGGTCATCACATTATGAGGTGCCCAGAATGGTCCTTGAGGAAAGGGTGCAAAGGACAAGGAGAGTTGGTCGTCCTAAACTCCGATGGGTTGATGGCGTCAGCGAAGACTCTAAAAAATTATTAAATGTGAGAAACTAGGAAGGCTGCCGCACTTGGCGGAAGCGGATCGAGGAGGCCAAGGCTCAGTAATGGGCTGTAGAGCCGTGATCATCATCATCATTCTGTTATCCTCATTATTAGTATTAATTTTAATTTTAAACCTGTATATAGTTATTGTAAATAGTTTTATTGTAAATATTAATGTAAATAACTAGTGGAAATTTATTTTATTTTTCTTTATTTTAATTAGATCAGAGAGTGATTATTGTATTTATTATGAGATGTAAATTCCTATTTTCTCTTAAGGGACATAGGTCCCAGGGCATAATAAATTTTTCTTTCTTTCTTTCTTTCTCTCTCTCTCTCACACACACACACACACACACACACACACACACAAAACACATAGACCATTCGCTAAAAACTTTTTTTCGTATTCAGACCACATACACGCACACTGTGGTACATGTTATCTGATACATAAAAATAATCAATCAGCAGGGGTGGTACTATTAATACGGAAAAAAATCAATTTAAAAATATCACACTTTTTCGAGCTCAGGAAACTTCAAAACATGTATTTAGTGATTAAAAACTCAATTTCGAAAATTGGACACCACTTAATCAAAACAGTAAGAGAAAGTAGACAAAAAAAAAAATTAAAAATGTAGAACCCGAAAATTTTCATTGTTAGCGCATTTGGCACATTTTGTTATTATTGACAATTATTAATTGTTTATTTTTTACATTAACCTTTCCTAAATATTAATTGTGGTTAATTACTGGCATCTTTTTAAGTTTTATTACAATAAACTCCATAACTGTAAATAAATAAAAAAGAAAATTAACAATGCAAGCATTAGTAAATAGAATGTCACTGAATGAATATATAAGAGTACCATTACATCTATCCATATTAGTAAAATTTCCTAAAATCCTAGGAATGAAAGGTTATTATAATCCGAAATATAGTATCTAAACATCTAAGATCATATACATAAATTTGAGAGTTTTCCAAAAAAAAAATAGTCACAATAAATCAATTATATTTCACTGAAAGGCCCCATTAAAATGGTACACCTTTCATAGCCAAAAGTTCCACCTCCTCCTATCTCATATGAAATACACTATATGCTAATCTGAGAATGACATCAATAAATATTCGAACTAAAGCATGTCCAAAACTCCCTTTTCCAATCTACTAAATTTTTTTTTTACAATTCTATAAGCAAAATTAATTTTTATATTGTTCAATAATATTGTTATTGACACAAATTTTAATACATTTTCTAGGAATTTGAAACATATGTAGTAATTATAAAGTGAACCAATCCAAAATTTGAAGTGAAAATGGCGGTTATATTATTTATAGGAATGTAGTAAAAGTGTAAAACGAATTCACACACGTGTTAATTTTACCATTTGACAGCAACAATTTAAAATCTATAATTAAAAGTCATTGGTAAAAAAAAAACAATCTGATGTAAAACACTCACTTTCTCTTACTGCAATTTTTATAGATCTAAATGTTATTTCTTTAAAATGCGAATTTTAAACTTCACATTCAGTTGCCATTAATATTATACAGCTGGCAGAACTTACACTATAATGAATCAGCGACTGGTCCCTGCCCAACTTCTTCGGACCCTCTAAAATAATTTTTTTGTGGGGAAAAATATACTATCAAAAGTAATAGGTCTTCGAATATTTTGTTTAGAAAATATTCATAGTCGAGAAAATCGAGAAAAACTTTAAAAAAAATAAAACCGTATCCCGTATCAGTAAAAATTCAAAATGAACAAGACAAAGTTAATCTTTTATTTATATGATTTATATTTTTCAATTTGATTTAAGTTATAAGAACCTAATTTTGTTAATAGTTTAATTTGTATTTGTTTTTTTCATTATTTTTCTTTTGATTCAATAATTTTTATTTAAGTGAAATAATTTAATTTGTTATCTGTCTATAATTATTGATAACTACCAAACTTCTAAAAGGTAGAACAGCAAAAGTTTACTTGTAAGCCATTATAATAATAATAATAATAATAATAATAATAATAATAATAAAAATCAAGGCAGCATAAGAATAGGCGAAAATAATGTTTCCAAGTTGACCTGTTAGATTATACGTCCAAAAATGTCAAGTTTAAACAATAAACTTAAAAAATAAAAAACAGATCTTTTTCAATTTTGTAATCTACATCGACAGAATATTTGTATCTCCCCAAGTTTAATTCTACTAAACGGGAGCAAATTTCACTTCAATAGTGCTTCTCAAAGAAATAAAAGTGACAAAATAATAATTAATACAAAATAAATAGCCAAGTGGTTAGCGTGCTGGACTCCCTCGCGAAGGACCCGGGTTCGAATTCCAGCAGTGCTACCCTTAGATTTTTTTTTTCCTAGGAGTCTCTACAGCTCACTTTAAGGTGATGGACAGTGTTGTCTGTAACGGGAGAACACTGACCGGAGGCCGGCAGTGCACTGAGAAGGCTCCGGGGGCCAATGACCATAGATGTTGACGCGGCTTAAATTAATAAAAAAAAAATACAAAATAAAAATAGTAAATTGAAAATTAGTTATAATATAAATCTGATATAAACTAACCGAGTAATTCTGAGGCTAGCAGTATGCAACTGAGGCTGTTGATGCGGGTTAGAATCTACATCCAATTTAATTCCACGGCCACTTGAGCTAGTACATGGTGGAATTTCTACTAATCGAATAGAATGAGGTATACGTACAAAAGAAGTAAGATTTTTTGTAACTGGCTCCTCCACTTGAAGAATATAACAACGGCCGCTGAAAAATAAAACAAATAAGTAGAACAGGGAAATGGGAAAATTAAATATAAGAATTTTAAATGAAAATTACCAGTATAATTTAGATCTTTCTACGAGTGCATATGATTCTCCATCGCCAATAAAACAGGAACAAGCTATACAGCGAAAACATTCTGGATGGAATTTATGACTTCCAGCCACCATTACTGGACCAGTTATAACCTGCAAAAAAATATACAGAGAGATTAATATCTTCAATTGCTATATATTTTTATCTTAATAAAAAATGACTAATATACATAGGTCCGAAAATGCTTCCTAGGTGAAAGGCGAACAGCTGAAATTAGTATAAAAAAAAATAGTTTGTTCTTAAACCGAATTTAAAGGAATATTAATAAAGGATCAAATTATATTAATGTGTCTTAATTCAGTTGCTTTCAATTGTTTTCATGTGACAGATTTTTGGTTTAAAGTGTTTACGTTAGATTCTTCTTCTTCTTCTATTGGCGCAGCAGGCGCATGTAGTTGCCCTTGGCCTCCTCGACAATCGCCAACCATCTCTCTCTATCCCGGGCGTGCGTCACACTTATGTTTAACTTTCTTATGTCTCTCCGCACGCTATCTTTCCATCTATTCTTGGGACGTCCCCTTGGCCTTACTCCATCAGGTGCTTCCTCATATATCTTTTTTGCAATTCTGCAGTCTTCCATCTTCAGGAGGTGTCCAAGCCATCTCAGCCGCTGAATTCTTATCTGCGCTGACAGGTTTACAACTTTGTAAAGATCATATAATTCCTTATTTTTCCTTCTACGCCAGACGCAGGGCCTCACATATTCCTCCAAATATTCGTCTCAACACTTTTCGCTCAAACCGGTCCAAACAGATTTGCTGACAAATTCTTGAGCGTCCATGTTTCAGAGGCGTAAGTGTGTTTTGTAGATCTTTGTCTTGGAGAAACGGCTTACTAGTCGGCTTATTCAGGACTCTGGCAAGCGCAAAATATGCTTTATTCCCAGCAAGGATCCTCTTCCTTATCTCCTCATTCTCTTCCACATTTTCGTTTATTGCAGAACCGAGGTATTGGAAGCTGTTTACTGATTCAAAGAGGTAGTCACCAACTACGTAATGTTGCAGGCGATGGACTGGCACTTTTCTCCTCAGCACGAAGACCTTTGTCTTCTTTTCGCTGACAAAGAGGCCCATCCTCCTTGCTCATTATCTAGTTTTTCAAATGCCTCCTTCATACTTAAATGCGATCTTCCCATAATGACAATGTCATCTGCATACGCGAGAACTTGGGTCATTCTGGAAAAAATTGTTCAATTTTGATCCAATCCCGCCCTTCTGATAACTGCCTGGAGAGCGACATTGAAAAGGAGGGGGGCGATTGGGTCCCCTTGCCTGAGCCCTGACATGATACGGAATAAGTCTGAAATGCCATGCGGGCAGTTAACCTTGCTAAATGTTTCCTGCATGGAGCACTGGACTAGCTTTATCAGCTTGGACAGGAACCCCATTTCGGTCATCGCAATATACAGCTCCTTCCTTCGTACAGTATCATAGGCCACCTTGAAATCTACAAATAGCATCCACATCGTTTTGCCGTGCTCGTACATTTTTTCGCAGGCCTGCCTTAGAATAAATATCTGGTCGATTGTGGATCTATTGCTGCGGAAGCCTCCTTGATATTCTCCGAGTTTCGTCTCGGCATATGGCAACAACCTATTGTAAAGTGCTATGGAGAATATTTTGTAAGCTGTCGATAGAAGACAAATCCCAATCCCCAATCGGAGGGGTTTCCTTTCTTTTTATAAATGGGAACAATTAACCCTTCACCCCATTCTTTTGGCATTTGCTCTTTTTCCCAAATCTCAGCTACTAGGTCGTGCATTTCCTTTGCCATTTCCTGACCCGCAGCCTTAAAGTGTTCGCCTGCTAACTCATCAGAACCTGGGGATTTATTATCTTTTAGTTTCTCAATGATGTCAACGATATCGTCAACATCAGGAGGGATTGACTCTTCTGTAACTTCCTCACCGCCTAACGAGTGACATCCTTCCGTCCCAGCTTCACCTGGCGCATTAAGGAGAATCTGAAAGTGCCTTTTGCAGGTGTCTAATATATCCTTCTCCAGCATTACCATTTCTCCGCGTTCATTTTTTATCATGCTTCCATGGATACTCTGCCCTTTCCTAATGAAATCTAACTTCCTATAGAATTTCCTGCTTTGATTATTTGCTCCTGCAGATTCTATCATCTCTAACCCTTCCATCATTTTTTTCTTCCTTTTCTGTCTCACTATCTTTTTAGCATTTGCTCTGGCGTCTTTATACTCTTTCCAACTCTGGCGTGTACTTCTACCTAGCCACTTCAGCCGTTTCTCATTTCGTTCTTTTATAGCTGCTTCACATACTGAATCAAGCCATGTATCTCTGGGCTGTCTTTCTTTAATGGCACAGAGTTGTGTTGTCGTTTCCTTCAAAATATTCTTAATTTCTTCCCATCTCTTCTCTATACCTTAATTTCCACCAGTTTCTGCTGGGATACTTCTTACACCTTCACTAATCATTTCTTGGAAGCTTTTTCTCTTATCATCCTCTTTAAGGCAGCTGAGATTCCACTGCTTGGTCCTCCTAGTTTCTTTCCATCCCGTGCATCTTATACGTTGTCTCAGCTTCATTAGCACTAGGTAATGATCTGAGTTGATATCCGGTCCTCTGAGTGACCTGACGTCATTCACACTGCTAAAATATCTGCCCGATATTAACACCTGGTCTATCTGATTGGCTGAGTTGCCGTCGGGGGAGTGCCAAGTTTGCTTATGTACGTTCTTGTGGAGGAACATTGTACTCACTACTACCATCGACTTGGAGGCTGCGAAGTTTATAAGCCTTTCACCATTGTCATTGGTTCTTTCGTGTAAGCTATGTTTCCCAATCACAGGACGAAATTCGGTTTCTTTTCCAATTTGGGCAGTAAAATCTCCCAATAGTATCTTAACATCGTGTGACGGGCAGGAATCATATGCACTTTTGAGCTGATCATAGAATGCATCTTTCTCATCTTCCTCCTTCTCTTCTGTTGGAGCGTGAGCATTAATCATGCTAATATTCGCGAATTGGCCTCTGAGTCTTAGCTTGCATATTCTATCGCTGATTGGTTGGAAATCGAGTACAGCGCCCCTGAGCCAGTTGGGCACTAGGAAAGCTATTCCTAGAATAGAAATGCCAAATTCGTGCCTTTCCTTTTTCCCACTGTACAGAAACCTGAAATCTTTTCCCTGGAGTGTTCCGCTACTAGTCCACCTAACCTCTTGTATTGCCAGTATATCTACTCCACATTTACCTGCTTCGCTTTTTAATTCATCGAACGCCCCTGCTCTAAATAGAGTACGTACATTCCATGTTCCAATTTTATAAATCCTTTTCCGTGAGCCAAATTGCACCCGTAAATCCGTCCGGTTTCTATTGAGGCTTTGTTGAGTGTTCGTAACAATGAGATTTTTTACAATGGTTGGGCTGTCAACCCAACGCATCAACCCTCCTCCTTTATCCAGGCTTGGGACTGGCAGAGGTCTTAGCGAAGCTACTTCCTCTGGCGGAGAGTTCTTTTCTTTTCTTAGGGGCGGTAGCCCTAAGGTGTGTATTGTTTGTGACCTTGTGAGTTGTGTAAGTGATGTTATGTGAGTGTGGCGTGTACTCTTTTGGTGAATGCGCATGGTGTACTGAATTGTGGTACCCGTGGGGTCGTCACTCCCCAAGTAGTTGCATACGACAAATACCCCT
>JAAEAF010002951.1:0-132889 GCA_011037195.1 Triatoma infestans
CCTATTTTGTAAAGTGGCATTTCTAATTAACCGATTTTCTTAAAATTTGGAATTCTAGCGATATATCATATCAGCGGTGGGCAAATGCGGCTCTTCATTCAGTCAAGTGCCGCTCCATTTTATTTCAGAACTTTTTCACTGATACTTTTCAAATTAATTAATTAACTTAGTTGCTGTTTATTTGAAAAAATACCGAATTTATTTTGAGATCAGTAAAAATAAATTATAAATAAAATTCAAAACTCCGAAACCTTTTTTAATACTATTAAAACGTGAAATGTCAAAAAAAAAAAAATTATTAAATCGATGATACGAAAAAACCAAGGTCTTATTGGTCTTTTAAATAAAGATCCTAAAATTTCACGGTTTTTACCTCTTTCACTGCATAATTCACCGCGAGCATCTCATAGCGAAATACGAAAATACGAAAATGTTTGGCAGATTGTGAATTTAATTAGAACCAAGGCCAAAACACATCGTCAATTTAAGAACTTTTTAGAAGAGTTAAAAGCAAATGATGATACAGATGAATTACCGAATGATCTCTCCTTATGGTGTGTTGTGAGATGGCTGTCAACTTACAATTTTTTGAGTCGTTTTGTGGATCTTCTAAATCCTATCTTAATATTTACAAAAGAAAAAGGAAATATATACCCTGAATTAGAAAACGAAACCTGGCCGTCTGACTTAATGTTCCTTACAGACATTAAGGAACATTTGCACACATTTAATTTGACTTTACAAGGAAAAGAAAAAATGATTATTGATTTGTCACAAACTGCATTTAGTTTTGAAGCTAAACTTCAGCTTTTTGTAAAAGATATTAAGTCGAAAATATTTAATCATTTTCCGCGAGTAAAAGCCAGGATAATTAATATGAAAGAAGAAAACTTGATAGAATACGAAATGAAATTGGAGGAATTGCAAGCAGATTTAAAACATAGGTTTGAAGATTTGGAAAGTTTGAAATCTACATTTGCATATTTTGTGAATCCATTTATTTGTGATATTATTGAAGGTGGATTTCCAGCCTCTGAAATAATACTTGTTGAAAAAGCGGCTGTAGAATTAGAATTATTAGAGATGAAATAGGATCAGACATTGCAAATGCAGCACAAATCTACAACTATTATTGAATTTTGGAAACTCATACCAGAACCAAAATATCCACATTTGAGGAAAGCTGCTTGTCGTCTTATTTCAATTTTTGGTACAACATATTGCAGTGAGTCTTGGTACTCCACGATGAAGTTCGTGAAGTCGAAATTCTGTTCACAGCTGACGAATCAACATATTACAGAATTATTGCGAACAGCTTTAACAAATTACACGCCAAACTTCAAAGATTTGGCAAAGATCTTCGTTAAATGTTATGCTTTCTATTAGTGTATTTTTTTTTCTCATAGTTATATTTTATTATATATGTGTGCACTTTACAAATCACTGTATAACTTTAATTAAATAAAATAGAAATTGATTTGTGTACTAAAATATTATGTTGTGGCTCTTTATAATATACGAAAAACCGAAAAGTGGTTCTCATTGACTTCATGCTTGCCCACCCCTGTATTATTATAGTTGCCATTAGCGATACTTGTACTGGAAGTGATACTCTATAGAGGAAGCCTTAACTAAACATTACTGCTTCTCCCATAATGCCAAAAAAATCAATTTTCCCGGGAAAATGTTTCGAATAAAAGTGATAGGCACACGATGGTTAAAGAAAATCGTTGAAACCGTTTTCGAGAAATTCGTAACTAAACTGACAAAAATGCATCCAGTAAAGTTGCATTTCCCTTTAGTGGATTTTGAACATCCAAAATTTGGGAAGTGTGTAGAATATCAAGTTTCAGCTTACTGGATTTTTCAATTTTCGAAATATTTTCTGCACACGTTCACCTCAAATCATTCGCTAAAAACATTTTTTGTATTCTCTGTGGGGACCTCAAAACATGTATTTCCGGTGAAAGCTCAATTTAGAAAATTAGTGCACTTTGTGTTATGCAGTAAGAGAAAGTAATATTATACATTTATAACACTTTTATTCAACCGAATTCATCACGTCTATTGTTTTTTTCCACTATGTCGTGAACATATCATTCCATAATTGGTTGCCGTGCGGTATGTATAAAAAAAAAGGCGCACACTTCTCTAACTTAGACAGCATTTAACAATTTATTTCAATAAGTTTCAACTTTTTGTTTCAGTTTGTGTCGCTGGTTGAAAGAAATCCACTCGCAAAAGTTACATTTGATTTCGCATCATTGACTGTGTTCGCACCGTTAAACGCTGCATTTCAGAAAATCAAAGAAGATAAAGATGATTCTCTAGTTTCTTATCATATGCGTGAGTATCACATGATCTTTTTTTTAAATAATATATTTTTTTTTAATATTGTTTTCATGTCAGTTGATTATAACATGAAGTGTAGTATTTAGTTTTATTATATATGGATCTGGTTGCGGAAACCTGCATCGAAATTATATGAAGATTCCTGCGAAACGCGGGCTTCACGATAAGCTAAACCGATTGCCATAATGTGCGTACTTAGGACATTATAACTCTGTTTATACATTGCTTTTTTCTGATGGTTGACACATAATTTGCGTTATCAATAAATTCACATACTTTCGTCCTTATATTGTACAAGCTTCGCTGGTCAGTTGTCAACTGTTTAGGCCTTAGTTATTCGTAAAAACTTCATCTCAGAATGGATGTTGTAGATTACGAGAAGTAAAATTCCTCAAACATCACTTGAACATGAGCGGGGCTGTTACAATAGTGAAATGTATAAAATAAACCAAGTCATATTCCAAGTCATATTGCTAACATTGTAAAGCCAGGATTAATCAGTTAAAAAAATTTGAGTGCCCAGAATCCATGAAGAGTAGATATTGTTGTGGTTGTTTCCTCAGAGCTGGAAAGCATCAGAGACATTTTCCGTGATAGCCTGCTTCTTTGTGAGGTCATCGACCGGTTTCGGTCGTTCGCCCATCATCAGGATGTTTTTGTCAAACAGTATACTAAGTAGACTTGCACAGATCAAATACAGTTGATACTATAGTGTATCTATCAATTGTAGGAGAGTATCAACTGTATTTGCTCTCTGCAAGTCTACGTTAGTACACTGACAAAAACATTCTGATGATGGTCGAACGCTCGAAACCGGTCGATGACCACAAAAAGAAGCAGGCTATCACGGGTAATATCTCGTGAGTTTATAGATTGGTTTCAAAACCGGGTTAATTTGAATACAAGAGGTACAAAATTTTCAAAATTGCATAATAAAGGCCAATGACAAATCGGTTTAATATTAGCTGGACTTAATTGTGGTTCAAAATAAGTAATAAAAGGCAATAAATAGGTTCTATTAAGAAATACATTAGGTCAGAAAAGAATAAATTTATCTGAAAAATGGTTCACCATGTTCAAATTGAAATAACTAAAGTTAATAAATTAGTTCAAATCAAATATAATATGGATCAATTTACAACAAAATGTTCAAAATGTTTTACAGATTGGTACAAAATTATTAATTTAACTAAAGTGTGGTACACAATGTTCCCAATGATTTGAAAACTGCAATAAGTTGAGTCATATAGGACTAATTGTAGCTAATTGTAGTTCATAATGTTCAAAATGCGGAAATATTTGTGTCAGAAAAATGTTTATTTCATGGGAAATATGTTTAAATAAGTCAGGATAAAGTATTAACTTGGTTCAAAAAAGGATTAATGCAGTAGAAAAGTGTTCAAAATTGTTCAGAAATAGATATATGTTCGTTAAAAAAGTTTTAATTGGTTGGAAAAAGGTTTGATTTGTTTGGTTTGGCTGGAAATTGATCATACACATAGTGGTAAACAGAAGAGGAAAATTAGATTCTTGATAAAGTGGGGGTTTACCTAAATAAAAGTAACATAATCATAGCGACTAAAACTAATGATTTGTGAATAAAAAGTAATCATAACTAATGATTAATTTTTAGTTAGACTAGTGACTAAAATTTAATCATGACTAATATTACAAATCATTTACATGACTCTAACATTCTGTCATGATTAAATCCAAAAAACGATTGAATATTAAGACTAATTAGTCATGGCTAAAGTTTACAAAAATCTTGCCCAACTGGTTAATCGATTTTGGCGTAAATCTAATTGCCGGATGATCTGGCAGTATTGTTAATATCTTGACGTTTATCTTGAGGTGTACTTTTATGATTTCTTCCGTGTCAGGAAATTAAGCGGCTGAATGTTTTATATTAATTGCTGTAGTTATAGACAGTCCAGTCTGATGGAAATATTGGGGCAGTTTGCCGGTCAAACCACTTTTTAACTGAATTCTCCAAATAATTAACCGGAACTGGACGAACCTAACTTGTGAATCATTGTAGCCATATAGGAAGTGCATTGAATTCGTCGCCTGCCATTGTTCAGCACGTCAGAGAACTGTTTCATTGCTTGACCGCCGGTGTCGTGTCTGCTTATATATTGTATTTCCAATGTTTTTATTTTTTAGTTGTGAATTTCACTTTTCAGTGCAATCAAATATTTAAAAAAAATCATTGACCTTTTGTAGACGCAAAACGTGAATCTGAATTAGTAATATATTTGTCTGTTACATAAATAGCGAGCAGATTGTGTAGAATTGTTTAGGAACCGTGTACAATACGTTGTAATTACATGAAATTTTGAACGATCATTTTTGCTTATTTCGCAAAATCTTCTTGATAATTTTGTATAGAGTTTGAAAACATTAGTATGCTTGACTAAAATTTGTTATAAGATAGTTTGAATAAGTAAGTTTGTTAATTTGGTATAAAATTAGAAAATAAATAAAAAAAAAATTAAATTTATAACAAGAAATACAGCTTATCATTTTTTTTTATTTATTAAAAATCTGCGATTTTCGTTTGTTTATGAGAATCTTTAAATAATTTTCGAATATTGGTTCAAATTTTTGTTAGAGCTATTATGTGGTTGTATTCAAATCCCCTTTGATGGTTTTAATTAAGTAAAGTTTCAACAGAATTCAATGCCGTCCTGGGCTAATCTTCTTCACTATCCCTCCACCCTCCTTCTTCTGTTTGAGTAACAATGGAAACGATATGCGCATCATTAAAACATTTCAGAAACAGGATCATTTGGATCGCGACCAAATTACTCTTCGTTATTTTCAAATACATGTCCACAAGGAAATTGAAGAGACTTCCTGTCGGCACGACATATAACCATGACCCACCCTCCACACCGTTTGTTCCGTTTAAGTATCAAAATAGACCACAATTCTTATTAACATGTGAAATTAACTTGTAAGAAATTTAAATAATATTTTTCAAGCACGAATAATCCGCATCCGGATAATGGAGAGTATATATATTATGTATAAAGGTTCAACATCTTAATAATACTTTTCTGTAAGTTTCATACTAAAAAAAGTAACGTACTATTTTGGAATCCTCCAAGCACAAAATGACAGTCTGTAAATGTCAGTGGTGGAGAATAAGAATCACGACAAGAATACAGAAATATCCTGAGGGAATTTCTATGTCATAGGACACACATAGGAACGTACATGGAAACGAAACACACACACACACACACAAAACATACACCCTCAAAACGGAAGAAAGATTACAAAAATTATTTCCGAAAATATTTCTGTTTGTTATCATGTCACCACAATAAAACGCTCCTCTTTTCTCAAAACTTTATTTCTATATTAATTTTTTTCCTTTTATCATTTTCATTTCAAAGAAACATTTTAGGAATGTCAAGTAAAATAATCTTAGTATAAATAAACAGTACTAGAACAGAGAACTATGTGCTTTGTTTAAAATGTTTGCGAACACCGACTAAATTCCACAGCTGACTAAACACTGTGATTCCATAGATATCTCTTTTAAATAAAAATAAACTTTATTTTTGTTTTTCTCTCTCACAGAATTTTCTTTTTGTTTTTCGTCACTGACATTTAAATTTTTTTTGGAAAGCATAAACGCACAACCTCATGTTGTCATCCACCCCCCACCCCCCCACAAACCCCTTTACATGAATGATCATAGTAAAAAGTTTAAAATAAAAGTTATAGCTTGTTGTATAGTTAGTGTAACTAGTTTAAAGGAAATCGTTGGCGCCATTTTTTAAAAAGATGCCCAAAGTAAAATAATCCATTCAGCAAATTGGTACTTTCGGTTGAAACATTTAACATAATTTCCAATCGGATCCCATATTAATGCCAAAATGGAATGTCAAGTTTCAACTTCCAGTGATTTCCCGTTGGTGAGCTACACTGTTTACATACATACACATCACCACCAACATTTTGTAAAAACCACTTTTCCGGACTCAGAGGACCTCAATACTTGAATTTCCCATCATCTATTAAAGGGAAGTAAAATAAAAATTCTGGGTGAAATAATGACACGACCTGTAATTCTTATAATTCTGTTGGACATATTTTTTTAAAGATCTTAATTTTTGAAAATGTGGGTGGGTCTGCAATGCTGGATAACATCTGGTATTTTATCCATCGTAGCATGCATATTGATTTTGTTCCTGACCGGTTCCGGACTTTCATTCATCGTCAGAGCAAATTCACCAAGTTCGTGTAGAGAGCCCACTTCAACTGTTGCAGTATCAAAAACCTTAGTTGAAGTGAACTCTCTACACGAACTTGGTGAATTTGCTGTGACGGTGGATGAAAGTCCGAAACCAGTCAGGAACAAAATCAATATGCATGCTACGACGGCTAAAATACAGTTCTTAATTTTTCTTAACTCGCGCCAGGTTGAAAAGTGTACTTACTGCTTGAGGGAAGCATTAATATCGTAGCTCCCTAGATCTTCCAAAAAATTAGTGTTCCAGCAAAATGTGTCAAATAAAATTGATAGGATCTTTTGTTTTTATAAAAATATAGCTGACATTCTTCTATTTAGTGTAACTTTATGTGTTTTGACAAGTACAGCAGTGCTCCTCTTCGATTTTCTCTTCCGGCGAGCCTCTATTGCTCATTGTCCGGTTATGAATAGTGTTGCCGGCAGTGCATTGACAAGGCTCTGGGCTCCAACCATAGATGTCGACAGTAAGAGAAAGAAATAACTGTTTTTGAAAATTCGCACTACCGGTATTCTAATTTTTTAAAATTTGGAATTCTAGAATGACTCTAATGTGTGTTAATATTATTTATTTATATAGATGGTAGAATCAGACATTTTTCCTGAAGTGATACTTTGGAGGAAAGCTTAGCGCTATTATGATGGGTATTCATGTGTGGACATACGAAGTTTAATGAAAATCATTGGAAGCTGTTTCGTGGAAAGCAATATCTATAAAAATACTATTTTTTAAAGTTGCAGTTCCAGTTCATAGATTTCGTCCGAAACCTTTGTGTTAGATACGGTGGTACAACCTAGTTTTTTCTGCGAATTGCGATTTTTCGTTTTTGATATTTTGTTTACAAACACACACACGTGCACACAGGCATTAGCTAAAAACGTTTAATTCGTACAATGCAGATCTCAAAAAATTTATTTCTGGTGAAATCTCAATTATGAAAATTATATACGATCGCGATACTTTCTCTTCTTAATAAGGAGAAGAGAAAGTAAAAAGTAACGGCCCAATAAATTATATCGGGCCTAATAAGTTTTTTAAAAACTCTGTCTGGACTGTTTTGATTAATTTTAAATATTTATAGACGACTATATTCTCTGAACAGACTAACGAGGAGAGCCCCAAAGATTTTTTAGGTCGTATTCGAGACTTGGTTTAGTCACTTCATCTACAAATCTATTTTTATTCCAAGTTTTATTATTTTACTAATCTTGAACTTGAATTATTTTGCAGTAAACTCTGCTCAAACATTATCTGGACTGCCTGATAAAGTATCTTCAGAATCTGAAGGAAATCCACCGCTATGGGTGAGTCGTGTTAAACAAAATGGCCGCGAGGAGATATATATTAATAATGCTAAAGTGATCCAGTCGAAATCTAATTTTGAACATCTGACTGAAGGTGGCAAAAAACAGGTAAATAATAAAAAAAATTCAAATATCGTTACTACATTCTATTTGGTTTATATTTTAGAAATAATATGATTACTTATTGATAAATTACATTTAAATACGATCAAATTAATATATTTAAAAGTTCTAATTAGCTCCTAATTAATGTCACTAGTTACCTAACCATGTTATTAAAGTTAAGTTATTATCGGAGAAGTGGAGAATGAACTGCTAGCCAATTTTCCTCACCGTAACACTAAAGGCAGGCGGGTTTTTCTCAAGCACAGATTGCTAAGTTCATTCCATCGCCTTTTATCCGCTAACTTTTCCTGTTAACTGGTTAACTGCTGACAGGTCTTCTCTTTTCAGATACAACTCCTTCCAGATTTTTTTTACTTTTTCTTCCTTCGTTAAATTATTCTTCAATATTAGTGCTAATAGCGAGTTTCTGGCCAGTAATTTAAAACTAGTACTTATATGTGTAAGGTGTCTGACACTTTGTAGTAATTAAAATCTTAATAAAATATATTGCATTATCCAGTCACAAAATTCACATATATAACTGAAAATGTCTATATGTACCCTCGAAATATAATTAGGCAGCTTGATTGTTCTTCATGCAATATGAGGCTAGCAGTAAAAGACAGGAATTGAATACCAATTAGACTTTTACATCAATCAGCATTCCCTGCAGTTTGCAATATGTTACAAACATGCACAAACTATAAAAATAAAACTTGATAATAGTTAATGCGTTACTAAGGCGTAGGCTTAGAGAGTTGTCTGTGCAATCTAGCAATCAGATTCGTAACAATGAGTCCACGTGACCGGAGCGTCGTTTTAGGCGGCGTTCAGGATTATCAGGATGTACTTATAAAAAAAAGAGGTTTAGGTGATTTGCAAGGCTGTTATGGTAATCGGCAGCGGATTAAATAGTTGACAAGAAGGGTGGCCTAAAGCCTCGATGATGGAAGGTTCTTTGTTAAAGCCAGTTATTAGAAGACAAAGAACTATTGAACTGGTTAAAGAGGGATACATTTGGATGATAGTTTCACGTTTTGAAAAGCCTGCCCTACCGTCCTTTAGGTTGAAGTAGTATTTTATAAACTATACATTTCTTTTTGCAAGTTCTTATTCGATGATTCAAAACACTTTGTGTCATCTTCAAGTCTATGTTAGGATTGTTTAGTGGGATTTTTGGTAAATTGGAAATAGAAAGGATTGGAATACCAATTGAGATCGAACTTTGTCCTGCACTATTATATTTTTTTATTTGTTCATTTATTTGGCCCGGAGGCATACAGAGGGAGTTGACGATTAAACGACAATGTTACAGACATGTTACAATAGCAAATAATTAAATGGAAATTAAAGTAAAATAAAATTATAATAATAAAAACCTTTGGCACAACAGCCCATGAAGGATTAAGGCGATTTTTAGTTCAAGATGGCGATTTTTATTAGGTTTAGTTCTGGTTTTCACTACTAAGATTGGTATTTACTATAGCTGCCCACTTTTCCTCACGATGCTGGTCAGTACCGCCTTTGCCTCATTGGTATCGAACCTGAATTCTCACACCAAAGACGAGTGCACTAGCCACTAGAACGATGCATGAGGACACTATAATCAACTAATATAAGCACTACAATTTTACTCCAAGTGTCACAAGTGGGAATTGAGGAATTAGCAACTTAGAGAAGGGGATGATAACAGCTGATCGAGAGTAGATTAGAGAGGGTAATATGAGAGTGATTAGAGAGGTAATAAGTTTGGGGTAGGATACTTCTCAGCTTCCACATCAAGCCTGGATGCCACACCCGATCGAATGTTTGCATAGTGTCCAGTCATTAATTTTTTGTTTCTTCCAGGTATTACACGTCCTGGACGGTGTACTGGAACCAATCAAAGTGACTGGTCAGGATGTCCAGATTTACAATCCAAATGCTTACGACTTTCTAAATCATTCTGAACAATTAGATTTAAAAAATCATCGAGTCAGGTAAAACAAAACAAAATTCAATTTTCCACGCTTATTATTTTCTTATATCTTCTACCTTCCATTTTGTTTACTAATCCAAGTTTTTGCATTTTCTTTTATTCACAGATCATTTAGAAAAAGGGTGAACGTGAATGAAAAGAAGAAGGTGTTCACAGAGGCTGGGAAGTTTACATTTTTCATACCTGTAGATGAAGGTTTTCAGGTAACCACCGCCTTCTATATTATTCTAGTATCTTCCTTTTTAAACTTTTCTTTTTCCACTTATTAAAGAAATTTGCATTTTTTTCGCCTAATTTTTAATCAGCTGTTTAATATTCACAGCTGACTGGCAATTTTTTTTTTAATTCTTTTAATTTTACTGAACTAAAAATATGGGGGTGTTTATTTTGCATATTTCTCCTGCCAAAGAGGTTACATTCGCCAGGTTATCTGTGGGCTTTGTTGGTATTAAAAAAAAAATCTGGTGAGAAATATTCACACGGTTTCCCTTAATGCTATAATTATATGAAATGACAAATTTTCTTTAAATTTCAATTGATCTCACATAATATGAGGGGGGGCAATGATTGTGGGCCAAAAAAAATTGAAATATAAAGTGCTAGATTTTTCAAAACTAAAGCAATTTTTCGGAAAGATTTTCCAAATAAAAGTGAAGGTTTTTATTTGTGTAATTAGTAACGTTTAAAGGAAATCGTTACACTCGTTTTGGAGAAAATTGCGAGAACCTCAAAACCTGTTCTCTAAAGTGTGCTTCGGAATAGGTTAACCGATTTTCTTCAAATTTCTAGTTTCAGTAATGCTTCTAGTATATATTAATATTATAGAAGTGGTAAAATAATAAATTGAACTGAACTGATACTTAAGAGGAAAGGTTAACTTTACTGGTCCCTCTGAATCCCCGTAATAAATTTGCTCACTGCAATGAATGAAATATAGTACCAGCTTCTACAAACTTATGTTTATGCAATGTTTACAGGCGGTTCTAAAATAAGGAATGATAAGGAGCGGCTATTTATGATCCACAAATAAAGTTAGATACCAAGTTTAAACTACCTGAGCTGTGCTCAGTTTATAGCGCAGAAATTAACAAGCTTTTAAATATATTTTATAAATGGATCGTAAAAAGTTTGCAATCTATACTGAGACTATGAGGGCATTACAGAAATTAAGTAGCTTCAAGTATAATGCTAATATCAGTAATATAATAGTACAAGTATTGGATTGTTAAACAATTTTAAAATCTAGAGTCAAATCAGTTTTGTTTGTTTGGGTAATAGGATATTCGGGGAGTACATGATATTACTTAAGTAAGTTGAATGCGTTGGCTAAAGCAGCTATAACTGATGAGCAAAATAGGGATTATAATCTGACATTACAAGATGTTTTAACTGTATTTAAAAAAAAAGAGTTCTTAGCAGCTGCCAAACTATATGCGCGATATAATGACAACGATAGCAGTCGTTTCTATAAAACTTATATTCCCCAATTACAATTCAAAAACCTTGGTATTAGGGAACGGTGTTGGCCTGTAGGAAAATAATGGTAACTATGAATCGTCTCAGGTCTAATCATGCAGTTTGTTGGACATACCTTTTGAGAATAGGTTCAGATCAAACCTGTGCGAAGAACAGCGTAATGTGGTTGAGAAACCAAGAACATATATAATCATTAGTATTATATGTAGTACTACATATAATCATTATTATATATAGTAATGCATATCATTATATGCATTACTAGGATAAGTATGCGCGAATTAGGTTTTCGGATTGCTGTTTTATAATTACAATTAGCAGCCCTGTTATCGCAGTGGTAACAATTGTTAGCTGCTTTTATAGATGCAGTAAAAATTAAATTGTTATTTTCATTTATTACTTAGCTTGTCAGTTTTATAAAACTCGTTTAAATTATTAGCTGGCTGAGTAAAACGAAGGCCAAAAAAAAAATGATAGGATTTTATGTAGAAAAATCTGGTGTGAAACACTCACACAACGTTTTCTTACTGCAATTGACAAATTTTATGGTTAGTATGCCAAATTTAATGAAATTCGTCCGTGTTTTTTGGAGAAAATCGCGAAAACTGAATAAACTATTCTGTAAATTTGCACGTCCAGTTTACTAATTTTCACGAAACTCGGAATTTTGGTGATCTGATCTATTTAGTTTTGATTAATTTTGTTACGATACTTAATGCATGCATCCGGTTATTGCCGTCAATTCATCAACTAATTTTTCTTCAAACTCGTAGTTTAAGAGCTGGAAAACAACATCAGCTATATTTTCCATGAATTCATCTTCATTATCTGGTCATAGACCGGTTTCGGTCTTTCCCCATCATCAGGATATCTTAATAAAACTGTGATAACTTAGACTTGCACGGAGCAAAATCAGTTTACACATAATTTATTTTATTCTCAGAAATATTATACATATGGAAGTGCCGTGCAATACCTGACCTGGCACTTTAGAAGGAACTTAAGTGACACTTTTTCCTTTCCGTCCTTCTGAATCTCCCTGAAATGAATTAGCCCAGAAAAATGTTTAAAATAAAACTGATAATCTATATATGTGCGTAATTGGCATACGAAGTTATTAAGAAAATTGTTGGAAAACCTCAAAAATATGAAAAAACTATTTTCTAAAGTGGTGGTTGGTTACTCGAGCAATGTTGACAGATAACTTCCTTGGGATTCTGATGTTGATACCCAAACGGAATGTCAAGTGTGAACTTCCTGTGATTTCTAGTATTACATACCCATACCATTCATTTAAAACGATTTTTTCACTTTCAGAGGACTTTAAAACGTATATTTCCCGCTGAAAACTCAATTTGGAAAATTTGACGTTTAAGTAATACCCCCCCTCTTCTTAACACTAGTAAGAGAAAGTAATAAACATATTTAGTAGAGTAAGGCTCTAATAATAGAAATGAATGTGGCAGAACTCACTTGATAATAGTCATCGGTTAGATTAAATAAACAAATGGACTGCATTTACCTACCCCCCTTCTCCCAGTTTACTGCAATATATTGTGCGCTTTTACTTCCTTTATGTCGTCACACTAATTACTTCCACAATTCATTGCTCTATTTTTATCATAAAAAAACAATTCATCGGGAATGTAATCTAGCAAAAGTTTTGTCCATTCCAATGATAGGGAGTACTTTTATTTAATTGAAACATGATCATCATGCCGAAATTTGAATAAGTTCTATTTCTTTATTTAAAAATATTAATAGAGTTCTGGGTTAAATATACCGCATGCCAAAAGAAAATAGTGGAAAATGGACCAACTCAAAGGGACAAAGTTCGGATGTTACACTTTCAAACATAATTAGCGAATTTAACGCAGTTTATTCACAGTTGAACACAAATTTGTCGAAAACGAACAGTTACGTTAAGTCCACTATTTGAAGTGCTATTGGTCACTTGATCTCCTGCAGTGTACCCAACCTTATGTAGTAAAATCACTGGGGCATTCTTCACATGCCATTCATGTCATACATTCAGCTCAATATTTTCTCACTGTATAATGTGCAGATGCAAATAAATGAATGAAGAACAAAATCTGGGGTGAAACATTCATAGACTCCCTCTTACTATAATGATACAAAAGTTTAGTTGGACTGGCCTTGATGGTGGGAGTTGTATGTCTGAACTGAGTGACACTGACCCAACCAATAAAGCTTGTGGGGATAGTTTAAATTTGAACATAATGTACAGGTCCCCCCTTCCAGAAGTACAGTGTGTAAATTCTAATATTATTTTGATTTTCTTAAAAATGTTGAAAACAATGCGTCACGGCTGAATTTGGCTTGATATCGATTCCCTGCAGGAAGTAGTATCCTACTATTGATGAGCTCTTTAAAATGAAATATAACATAGAGGGTTAGTTCATATAACAAACTAGTAATTTTGTAACTATGGTAACACTTCCAAGGTTAGTCAACTGGAAAGCAGTAAATTGGTGATCCAAATTACCAGTCACTTCTTTAGTTCTAGTGATCTCGACATTCCTGCGGGTATTACGATCTAACAGCATGATGATCAACACTCACCAAAAAAATGGGCTGCTTTTCTAACAAATAGGTCGGGATGGTTAGGTTGGTTGTTATCGATTCAAATTTGATCTTATCTAAACAAATATTGTAATTCGATTACTACAATGATTTTAATGAAATTTGCATCTTTTATTTTTATTAAAAAAACAAAAATAAATCTGCAACAATTTTTTCAGACCAAAAGACATATAAGTACGTATGTTTTCCAGGTAAGTAAGTTCTCTAATTTTAATTCTCACCATATAATGAGGTGTATACAAAAATGACCATTTCAATAAAAAATTAATTTTTTATTCTTTTATAATTTTGTATTGCCCACTTTGATTGACTGTTGTAAGCCATCTTTCTGCCAGTTGTTGGACCATTCCTTGGGATTAGAATAAAAAAAGTGTCTTAAGTCCGTCGGGAGCTGTGTGGTTGAGCGTTACTTGCTGGAACAAAACTTGTTTACGATTGACCATAGCTGGATAACGCTGGGCCATTTTTGAGTACATTCTATCTAGTTGGAAGTAAAAGGTCCGGAATTCATGCAAAGTCCATCGGTAACGAATTCGTGATGAATTACTTCTTCGTAGTTCCTAAAAAGACACAACATCTACTTTTTCTCAGATTGCCCTTTTACGCCAACCGGAAATGCTGTTTGACTGCGATCCAACCATTGACCACCGGTCTCAAGATTTCGCCAGTAAATCCACTACTCATCACTTGTCACTTATTCATCTATAGAAGCGCATATCAGATAGATTTTTTAAGGGAAGTTGGCAAGTATCCATTTTGGCGGCCTGGTGAGGTATAAGTTCATGCGGTACAATCCTACTAATTCTTTTTATCTTTCGTAAAGAAAGAAGATGCGGTCAACGATGTCGACACTGCCAGTTCTGCAGTGTCTAAGGCCATATCAACACTATCAAAATTTTTGAAATCAACGCCGGACAGTACGATTTAATATAGAGCAGCGTAGCTTCGGCCGCTGTACACTTTCTTTTCCCGTGGTGGCGTTCAATTATTATTATTATTATTATTATTATTATTATTATTATTATTATTATTATTATTATTATTATTATTATATAGTAAGACAGAGACGGGGTTTTCTTTAAAAAAAACTCTCAGTAGAACCAACTATTTGAAGAGGACGTTGTATGCCTAGGGGACACAGTTTACAGAGTCTAATGATTAGTACCATGTTTGTATATATCAGTCGTATGTGGATGAGTTTCATGTCGTATTAAAGAACTTCTTTAGTTAAAAAATGGTCATTAATGTTATACACCTTATTACTTGTGTTTTATTGCAAAGCTAATAAACTTTACAAAATCAGTTTGCTTTCATTCACTGTGTGACATAAAATAACGTGCAAATTTCAAAAAAAAAAAAGTAAGACTATAAACCGTGTTAAAGCAGATATTATGTATAATTTATGCATTTAGGTTTATATTTGTCTTTTTCCTTTAAATGTTTCTTTCGTATTTGAAATGTTTGTTATGTGTTTAAGGTCACCTGTATGCTTATTGTTGTCTGAAGTGGATTTTTCTTCGACTTTTTGTTATTTTCCCATGTTTCAGTAATGTGTTAAAGCACTTTTCTTTTTTTTAATTATTACTTTAAAAATTAATACTAGAATGAGGGAGGGGAATAGCTAAGTGGTTAGCGTACTGGATTCCCACGCGGAGGACCAGGGTTCGAGTCCAACTGTGCTACCCTTAGATTTTTTCTTCCTAGGAGATTTTCTCTTCCGGTAATGGACAGTGTTGTCTGTAACGAGAGAACATTGTCCGGAGGCTGGCAGTGCACTGAGAAGGCTCCGGGCGCCAGTGACCACAGATGATGACGCGCCTTAATTAAAAAAAATACTAGAATGCGAAAGCAAAATCTAATTAAGAAGTGACGCGCTCTATGAGCAAGTTGGAAAACTTAGTAGAGATATTTAGTTCTTCAATTTGCTCACAGGGAATAAACTAGCGTTTCATGTTGTTAATATTGTGTAGTTGATCTATGTAAACAAAAGAAGATTTTTGGGCTTTTATGAAGATAATTTCATTGTATGCCTTTTTGAAAAAGCGTTTGTAAAATAAATTAAAATTGATTGATAATCGTTAACCGTTTTAGTCCTATGAGCTTCTATTATTACCTTATATAGATATGCTTAGGGTTTCAAGTCTTCTTGACAACCGGATTGTCTTGGTTAACAGTGCGAAGTTAACAAACACACACATATTCTCTTTGTTTAAACACCCTATGAAGATTGAGCGACCGACTGATGATAACATGAAATTTCAGCTGTTTCTAGCACTGCGACTTAATTTTTTTAAGTCATTATCATCGGTTTCTGTGGAAGCGATGTACATATATGTTTCGATTCTCGATAGAGAACCGTAACTTCATCTTTCCAAATTTTGCACAGTTTAATATAAGTTGTGTGTATTTCGGGAAAAATTATTCATAATAATTAGACCCAAATTTTGATTTATTTGCAATCTTTCAAAATCTCTTATTGCTTTTTAAAATTTTGCTTCAGATCAATGTTTATTTTTCATTATCATCATCAAAGTAATTAAATTGTTAAATTGAATTTGAATATAGTTATGTTTTGTTTTATTTATTTTTACTTTATACTGTTAAAACAAACAACAAAGAAAACAAAATCTGGTGTGATGAAACCTCACACGATTTCCACTTACTTCAGTCAATAGATTTATAGTAAACAAATTTTCTTCTTGACATAGGATTATCTGAATGCGAGTTTATTGTAGTCCAGCAGTCAGACCTGGATTAGTTCCAACGTCACTGATTCCATCAGAGACATTTTCCGTGGTAGCCTGCTTCATTTTGTGGTCATCGATCTTCAGGATGCGTTTTTCAGACAGTGTGACAACACAGACTTGCACAGAGCAAATTTAATTTTCACACTCAGTTCCTTCAAACTGATTCACTCAATTCCACTCACTGATTCCCCACAACTTTCTAAAGTCAGTTTTTCCAGAAAAATGTTTGAAATAAAAAAAACAATGATCATTTTATGAAAAGCATTTAGCATTAAAGGGTGTTAAAAAAATTATTGGAGCTGCTTTCGAGAAACAACTTAGTTTTCGATACTATAAAGTCACACTTCCGGTTATCTGCTTTCTCTAAAATTGGGATTCTAGCAATACTTTTAATGTGGAGTCTGAATTTGAAGTTTAAACAATACCGTTTTTGCAACACTTTTTCGAAAAAAAATTGCAAAAAATAAAAGTAAGTAATTAAATTAAAAACCTTCTGTAAGATGTCACTTTCGGGTGTTGGATTTGACCAAAACTTTTATGTCGGGTGCTATGGCGATAACTAAATGGAATATCTATGAGTTTACTGCGAATATTCGTTTATATATATTGCTCTTATAGTTTTACACGTCAGACAAATCGCTAATAATATAATTTCGTATGCAGGAAAACTTAAAACTGTTCAAAATTCAATGTCGGAAATTGACAAGATCTCATACATCCTTTATCGGCAGTAAGAGTTTTTTTTTTTTACAACGCATACAAATGTGATCTTACGACCATTCTCTTCTGGCATTCCAATAAAATAAACTAGTTTTTTTTTAACTAGTAAATTCCATGTTATCCTCTAAATGGTTGCAGAGAGGTAAGTGCTCTCCGTCATTTCGGCTTTATCGCATAGCGGGCAGGATGGTGGGCTATCGATGACACCATTTTAGAGAATGTTTTTTGCAGAAAGATATGGCCTCTCAAGCTTTGCCGGCTTTGTATAATTACACTTCCATTTCTTTTGAATATGGTCAGAAATAATTAATTCCCTTGGCATTTCTAAGAGGTATGGAAAGGTAGCTTTCTTCATTCCTGAAGATCTTCTCTATGTGGCCATGACATCCACTACATCTTAATTCTTTCGTTACTACTCTGGGGATGTCGTAGTTCGCATCCACGTGGTGCTCCCCGGTAATGTAAAGAATTATATTTCTCATGGCTAAACGATTTACATTTATCGCCTTTGCGGTAACAGAATATAATACACGGATTCGTTGAAAAAAGTTTTATTTCTAGTATTTGTTTAAGGGACAAATCTAGTGTGGAAAGAAACATCGACTTTCTCTTACAATTTTTTTATCGATAAATATTGAAATAAATAATTTATCACTTAAACACCATCGCAGTATTTAACCAATCTAATAATGACGATAACTATTGAGTGTCAATAACTTCATTATTAACAAAATAAAGTTAGATAAAGTTTACACAAAAGCAGAGATGAAAGTGATGATTTTTCTAAAATCCATCTAAACCATTTCTTCACTAGTTTAAAAATAAGTTCACACTTTTATAGTTAACTTTTGAGTTTATTTTACTCTTCATTAAAATATCAAAAAGATTAAAAAGTTATCTTCAAAATTCAAATAAATAAAAATGAAATACCATAAACTGATAATGAAATATGAATGTAAGCACGTTCAGGGAAAACCGCTATAAGAAAAATAAGAAAATACAATAGTAGGGATAAAGGAGCCAATAAGATGACGAGTTTCGTAAACTCGTGACTGCATACCTGAATGCCAGTAATAATCATATATGTTTTGATCCACAATAACGACTGTATGACTTCGAACCTATAAACATTCACATACACTTCTACAGGTTTTATTTAATACAATGCACTTTTATTTCATACTTTAAACTGAGACTATTTTGGTTAAGTTTTTTACTTACCTAGTTGCAATGGAAATCGCGAAAATCTGAAATATCATTTTTAATAAAGTAGGGAATTTTCAAATGGTTGATTTTATCAAATACTTGAACCCATTTTCCATTTTCGAGTTGAACCGTACATACCGAAATGTAATATTTTCAGACACCCATAATGCACTTCAAATTTGTGCAAGTATAAACAAACAGTGTTTTAAAAGAGAAAATAGCGGGAAAAAATGTAGAAACAACTTCAATTAAGAAGTTCAAAAAAGTAAACGGTGGACTAGCTTGGAGAATCATGGGAACTTTGCTAAGTTAAACAATAAAACTTTCACTTAGCCTCAATAAGAGCGCAGAACAGTTCACACAAACAAAGTACAGGTGACGAAGTAATAAAAGTTGCGCATATTTCCTCACTATATCATTTTTTTTTTCGCCTCAGGGAGAAGGTGCTCGATCTAAATCATTGCCAGGCATATGTCAAAAACTTATGAAAATAATATATCCCTATAATTTTTTTTATTTTGCAATTTTATTCAAGTATTAAAAATTACTATAACCTTTGAATAACGTGTTATATCACTCCACTAAAATTAATGGCTTGATTGTAATTTTAATCTCTAGAGATTAGACGTAAATACAGTGGTGCCAACTCTCAATTAAACAATTTTAAGGTTTGGATAAAATTGGTAAATTGTATTAATCATGTTAAAGTAAATTAGAAATTCACCGGGGGTCCGGACAAGGCCATTAGTGAGACGTTGCTGTGCTTTTCACGGAACTCTCTCAGGTATCTGGTTGGATCTCTTACTGGCATTGTGTTTTAAGGAGACATCTCTACTTAATGGGGCTCATGCCGGATCCATTTTGTAGAGTCTGTGAGACAGAAGAGGAAACACCCATCCATCTTATGGCTGATTGCCTGGGTTGTGAGGAAATTAGGTTCAGCACCTTTCGTCGGAATAGGATGTCTGTGGAAGAGCTTAGGCTATTTCCGCTTAAGGTTACTGTCCGATTTATTCGGACTGCGGTGAATCTTAGATGGATTAGATCCGGGGCTGGATTTTTGTTCTAGACCCGGTTGGTTTGAGTGGTGCCCAGTGAGGCTTTGGGTAGCGTAGGGTTTGGTCCCTCCCCTCAGACAAATAATAATAATAATAATAAATTAGAAATTCTTAAATATGTTTATTTAATTTAACATTAAATTAAATATCAGAAAATATGTTTTTTTTACCTACGCCGGTGAAGGCATTTCTTCTGCCATTTTAGAGCGAGCAGCACAATAATATTCAACCATAATGTAAAGCTCTTGGGAGATTCTGAAGTAGTTGCTTATTTGAATCGAGAAAGGCAGCCCAGCGCTTGCCATCGCATTATCTCCAGAGCTTTTCTTTACGAGCGATCTTGACAATCCTCTTAACGCTGGACAGTGGGTAGGCTAATCAGGTGGAGGTTAGCCAGCTCCGATCCGGGCAAGGCGTTCCGCTTGTTCATTTTCGTAAATTCTGAAATGGGCTCAAACCCCACTGGCTAACCATCTCCATGCCAGCTTTAGAGATAGCCGCTAGCTTTATGCGTATGTAAATGTTGCGATTGTCTAAATTCTTGCTGCCTTTTAGTGAGCGCCGTTGCTTTTAGCTCGTATTCAGGTATTGTAATCTTGCTGACTGGCACTACCAGTTCCATCTCCACATTTGGCTCTGGTCATTGATGTTGAGAAAAGTCAGGTAGATCTTCCCTATAGCCCAAATCAAAACTAGGGAAAGCAAGGTCTCTACTGCAGAGATAAAAGTCCGTTGCTTTTTTAAGCATATGGTTGCGTCAGTATAGTTGAGCCAATATTTATCATGAAGTCGGAGGATTCATTCTCTCGTACAAGATGATGGCATTCCTCTAGCGCCTAGTTTCAAGGGGCTCACTTCCAGATTGCAACCGCATAGCTGCAATAAAGTACTTCTTGCAGCACCGGTGTTGATGCGTAGATCATATTTTGTACGAGGTCGAGACGCGATAAGGCTGAGTTCGAGGCAGTGATTATTATTTCTGATCCATATTCCAAAACCGGTCTAATGTAGGACTTTTAGGCTGTTGCTAGCACTTCCGAGTTAGCACCCAATTTAATAAATTTTCGTAAGTCTTAATCCTTGGCAGGTGCACATTCACATTGTTTTGTCCAGGTCAACTTGTTGTCCAGCGCAAGGACAAAACATTTTGCTTCATTTGTCCTCGGTACAGGCTAATCTTGAAACCATTCGTGAAGATCATAGTTTTTCTAGATGGGTGAAGAGTTGAAAGGCCGATTTTTATAGGTATTAGCATTTCATTCTGTTGCGTCCGCGTAACTAGTACGTTAAGGGCATCATTTGCCCTCGCTCCAAGGGACAATATATTACACCCCATAGAACGCATAAAGTAACGCTTCGATACCAGGCACTTTCTTCATTTCCTTTTCGATAATGTTATTGATCATGACGTTACAAAGCATAGGCCTGATAGCTGATCATATCAGAAAATATATGATTTAGCTTAACTTCAACCTAATGTTGTACAACCGACAACAACCTTTCTGAAAATTTGTTTTAACAATATAAAATCAATATAGGAGTAAGTTAATGTTCTAGAATGTAACCATCCAATTTACATCAAAAACATGCTTTACTGTTTGCCTACATTATTTCTCCTTTTTTTAAAAATATTTTTGAAGCAACATGAATTTTTTTAAGTAGAAAATGTAATATTTAACGTCAGAATAAAACTCTGAATTCAAGTTTGTAAAAGTACGATCATTTGTGAAATAACTATTTAGTTGCTTAATAAAGTTTTATTCAATCATTTACAGCCTCCACCAAGACCAGATAAAATCGATGGAATCGTCATCGATGGACATATAATTAAGGATGCCGTACTGTTTACTGATCCTACAGAAGATAATAAGGAGTATGAAACATTAGCCTATACGGATAAAGTTAAGGTGACCATTTCATTCAGCACGGAGAGAGACGAAAAACAGATTAGAAGTAAGTGTTATTAATCACTAGTCACTACATTATATGATCAATTTCAAGTATTCAATCATTTAGTAAATTAAAAGATTGAATCAGATAATGATTACGTATAACACAGGAATAATTTATTTCTATATAAATCTACCCTGAACATCTATTATCATCAATTCCCAAACAAACACGAGTTAAGCCCACGAGATAACCATAGCCTGCTCATGAGTATATACTCAGAGGAAATTCTCAATTTTAATCTTATTACCCATAAGATCGCAGTTTGGGGTCGTTTATTGTGTAAAACACTTTCGTTCCCTACAGTTTCAGCTATTTTACACTGGATTGAAGAGAAGATGATTTATTTAGTAGTAGGGTATACTAACAGACAGTAGGAAAAACTCGGAGCCCCCTTGAAATATTATTTTAATATTGCTATTATTATTTAAATGCATATAAAGTTAGAAAAGGAAGTTAACGCATCACACTTAAACATTGTGGGCCCTTCTAGGCCCATAAAGCTACCCCAAAGTTCGAAGCCTTCTCAGTGCACTGCCAGCCTCCGGACAGTGTTCTCTCGTTACAGACAATTTATAGCCATAGAATTCCTTCTTTCAACTACATTTGGTGTAGTAGTGTCATAATGTTTTGTAGAAAAAGAAAGTCAATAATAAATGTAGTAATCTTTAAATGTTGGAACAATAATTTTCAATACACATTCCGCCCAATAAAACATCAAAAACCACTTGGTCCAAATTTAGTTAAACAGACTCGGAGAAAAGTTTTGGCTATAAAGTTACGGCTGAACCAGCTGCAATAAAATACTAAAGTTTTTTTTGGTGAGTTCACAAAAGTAATCCTGCAAATTGAAATATATTATGCATTTATGTGATTTAAAATCAAAATTACCTCAAAAGTTCAAATTTTCTAAAATTCTTTTTTGGTTTAAAAACAACTTTTCATATGTCGCAATAATCAGAAAGTAATCGCGTGAAATATTTGAAACTTGGAATTTTTGTTTTTGTAACTCATAAGATTGATCAAAAATGTTTTCAATTTGCAATATTTTTTCTCCTTGCGAACTTCCCTTATTTTTTTTTTTTTCTATTCGAAAATAATTATTAATAATTTATAATAATTCAAACATCATAAGCTAAGATTATTTAAATGGAGAATTTAATATTGCTGTAATATGTACTATATTGGTAAAATATTCAGAAACAAACAAAACTGTATGGTTTGGTTTTGGGACTATAGATAATTGTTTATTACAATTATTATGGTTTTTTTTGTCAGTTTCTTTCCTATGTTCCTTGTCAGAGTGTGGGGCCCCTACGCGGTTGCATCTATATGCTAATACAAAGATTACATACAGATACTACAATTATGATAATTTATTGTCATTAATAATGATCATTATATCCTTATATTTATAAAATAAATAAATAAATTACATTAAATAATAACTTTCTATTTGTTTTAAGAATACGTGAAAAGTCATACAATAGTTGGTGATTCTTCACATCCGACCGGAGTTGTATTGGCAGAAATAGTTAAAGCAAACATTCCAGTCAGCAACGGTGTGGTACATCTCATTCATCGCCCTCTGATGGTGGTCGATACAACTGTTACACAATTCTTGGAGGTATAGTTTTTATAATATGTACGCTTTTGTATATTGTTAAACGTTCAGTGCTTGTCAAATGAATTGTATTCCACATAGTTTACTAAGCTTTTAAAATAGTTTTTAGAAATAGATAAAGATTTTGCAAGGTATTATGTTGAATAATAAATTGTAAATATACAAGAAAAAAATATGTCAAAATATCTATAGAATTAAAGGAAAAAGTAATACAGTTGCGTTGAACAGTAAAATGATTATATTCTTGAAAATTAGATGAATTTAGTAGCACGCAATAATCTAAGGAATCATGCAAGTGAAGAGAGCTTCCTCGTTACATGGTTGAATGAGCTGTCATTGTCAGTAGTTACTTCAATGTCTTTTTCTGTTTTAAACTATTTCAAAAACTATATTCTTTATGGAACCCTGTTTCAAGGGGGAGGGGGCACAAAAATCTACCTCGAAACATTCATCCAAATGTCGACTGAGAATTTTTCTAAAAGTCGTAATTATTACTAAACGCTTGCTTAATGTTTACTACCAAGTGGTGGGGCCGTACTTGTTATAATCGTTGAATCGTTATACAGAGAAGCCTCTCCAGAAACACACCCCTAAAAATAATTTTTTTCGGAACAATGTTTCAAATAAAAGTGACTGTTCTGTACCTGGTACACATAGTTTGAAGAAGATCATTGGTCTTTACTTGAAAAATCGCAGAATACGAATACGAATGTACCTAATCAGAATAAGAAGTTTGATTTCTTTTTTTTTGAGATTAATTTGTTCACAAAACGTCGCCATTCGCTAAAAACATTTTTTTTTTTATTTAGAGCATGAACACTGACATCGCTCAATATCGTGTAGATTAGATTCTATGGGAGTTGGCTAGCAAGCCTATGCCACCGCGATCTTTGGGCCTCAATTAGGCACCCACAATTAGCACCCACCCTCACCAGTCCTGTCTTTTTAATTTGACTATTTTTTTTTTTTTATTGTCCAAGGGGAGGGAACAAGCCCTATGCTATCCAAAGCCCTTCTAGGCCCATAAAGCTATCCCAAAGTTCGAAGCCTTCTCAGTGCAATGCCGCCCTCCGGACAGTGTTCTCTCGTTACAGACAACACTGTCCATCACCGGACAGTCAGCTGTAAGAGGCTCCTAGGAAGAAAAAATCTAAGGGCAGTAGCTGGACTCGAACCCGGAATCGCCGCGTTGCTAGTCCAGCGCGCTACCACTGAGCTAATCCCTTCCCTTTTAATTAGACTAAGAATTCTGGAGAGAGAGTGAAGCTTGAAGGTACCCACAAGTTAGAGTACCTTCTCCAGTTCGGTCTGTTTAATTAGACCTTAAAAATCTGGAAAGAGACTTCTTGGATGAGACTTGAAGGCAAAGCCTCCTCATCCCCAAAGAGGCGAAGTCTCATTCAAATAAGCTCCTCACACTGACAGTATGTACAGTACGGTTTCTTCTTCTTCCTCATACAACCTACACAGACTATCCTTTGTCAGTTTCATGCAATGAATGTGCTTTTTACAATCCGTATGGCTCTATAGCCTTTTTGAGGTAGTTTGATATGTAGTAAGGCTGGGAGATTAGCTATTAATAAACTTTTTTCCCCTGCCTTGCCCTGTGGTTTTCACCCACCATTCTCTTCTGATCTATTGTGCACTCATGAGACATTTTGCAATGCCACGGAAGGGTTTAGGTCAATTAGGCGATCTGCCGTTTCGTTGTCCTTATAACCTAAATGTCCGGATGCCCAGACTAGAAAAACCTTATTTTGGCTACTAATTTCCATAAGGATACCCAAGCAGTCCAACACCAATCTGGAGTTATTTATCTCTTGTCTTATCATCTCAGTAACGCAGGTAATTGTTGCAATTAGTTTTGCCTGAAAGACTGTGGCTAGCTTATCTTGGCATACCCATACGTCACATTCGGATTAGCCCCATACACCCCGGTTCCCACCCTCGCTTCTTTTCTGGAGTCGTCCGTGTTCTGTTGCCTAATATTGGTGGTCAGTGCTCTTAAGACCCTCTGTCCGTGATCAGAACTTTGAAGGGCTTGACGAAACGAAATATAGTAGCCATTATTTCGAAGGACTGACCCAGAAGAATAACATTCTTACACAATCTGTCTGTAAGATCGAGGTAAACCGTCTCCACTTGAGTTCAGCTCAACAAAAACAGGCAATCATTCTAAGTTATATGTGAACATGTCTACCAATAAAATTGTTTCTAACAGACATATCTTGTAAAATCTTAACTTTTGCTCTGTAGTGATTAGTGTTTTTTAACTACTTCAAACCAATTGCTAAAATGTTCTAGTATATTGCTAGCTCATGAAGAACGGAACTGTCTCTGATAAAAGAAAGTTTGGAAATAACGTTTCTTGCATTAGAGCTGATAAACTCTAAAAACTAAAAAGTTTTTATCCTTTATTTTAATAGTAATTAATGACTATTAAATATAAATAGTAATAATGGTTTCTGTTATTTTTGTTTATGATTGCCCTCACTAATTGGGAATGCAGTCATTTAAGGTAAGTAACAAGGTGCTTTTAAATTATGGCGTGTTTTTCCTCTTCATTATCTCTCTCTTTCTCTCTCTCTCTCTCTCTTCACAAGTTTATTTTTGTTTTGTTTTTTTTTACTTTTAAACACTAATTGATTCACTAATTTCTTGCCATCACCAATCAGTTATTAATAACTTTGTTTCTTTCTTTATTTTATCTTTTACTTTTGTTTGGGTTATTTCTGTTTACTTTTTTTGTTCGCTGTGAAAAATTAAGTGCACCTAAGCATGAGTGCCAGTTTATACATTTATTTATCAAGATTTCTTGGCCTTCTATTACTTTTTTTATTTATTGTCATTATCTTTATTTTATAAATGCTATTACATTTTTTTTGTACTTTTATTTTCTTGTACTGCGAACATCATGCAATATTACTTTTAATCCAGTCAAAAATATTGTATAATGTATAGTTTTATTCACAGAAGGATAATTCATGAAACGATTGGATATCTAGTTTAATATTTCAATCCCAAATCCTTCTGGGATTATAGTTCACTACAACCTTAAAGTTCTGTTGTACTTCGTTATGGGAGAATATCTTTGGTCTTTACCGCTCCAATTTTAAATTCTGCCAAGGTTAGCAGAATTTATCCGATACTTCATACAACGTTAGCGAACTTTTTATACGAAGTACTATTTAGCAAAGGAAGCAATGAATAGCCTACAGTGTACTAGTAATGAAATGGTAAATAATAAACCTAATCATTTCGCCTATTGTTTGACCGCGCATTCCTCTCCTCCTGGCCAATTTGAAGAGAAAAGTCGTGTTAAAGGGAGCGCGCAGAGCCTGCGGACTATCCATACGATCAGGGCCGGCTCAAAGAAGGCCCTATGCAAACATTCAGCAGAAGGCCTCCTTGAAAATTAGTGAATATTCAAACACATTTTTTGTTAATTATAATATTATCTTGAAAATTTCAGTTATCAAGTTGAATGTAATAAAAATAATCCAGTAAAATGTTTTGAATTTGCAACATCTTTTCACCATGCGAAGTTATAATAATATGAGAATATTTTGGAAAGCAAAAATGAAAGATTTTTTTCCTCTTACGAATAATTATTTAATAATTAAATTACTACAAAAGAATAAAGTGTCTTAACTTTATTAGGCACTATATTATTACTTTTATGGGGATTAGAGGCACTGAAACAACCGACCAATAACAGGTCAGGAATTTATACTACGTTCTGTGATCCAGAACCTGTCCTTGGGATAACCAAAGGGAAAGTAGTGCATCTCTTAGAGACTGGCTGTGGAAAGAGCACGACATAATCTGGAAACTGGAAGTCCAGGAGCCAAACACATCAAGATGATGATTATGTCAAAGCTGTGTAATTATGGAAAGAGACCTTCTGCTTAGAAAGGAACCAGATTAACTTTTCACAGATCACGGTAGGTTAAAAAAAAAACTACAAAGATGGGGATAATTGGCTCGGAACTTTTGTGTAGAATATGTCAGGAGGTGGAAAAAACGGCCTCACACCTGCTGTTCGATTGCGTTGCAATCGCTAAATTTCAGACTAGAGGAGGTAATAGCGCAAAAAGAGCTGGTTGGGAAGGCCCTCAACCTCATGAAGAGAGGTAGTTTCTCATATTAGCCTACAGGGTTAGGCACAATAAGCCTCTAACTGGGGATCGTGACTCATCCATGGATCAATCTAATCTAATTTCTTTTATATAAGTTTGCATAAATTTATAAAAGTATAATTTAGTTTCATAAAGAGAAATTAATAAATATTCATTTGTGTAATATGAACTATATCAGTTAAACAACCTAAATTAAGGATGTCGGAAACTGTATGGTTTCGGTTTCTCAACCTAACACAATACTCTGTCATTATTTATTTTTGGCAGTTCTCTTTATAAGTAGGGGCGCGCGTGTCGGGCCTCTCGCTTATGCCTTGAGTCGGCCGTGCTTTTTAAACTATGTTTGTCTCTTAATTTAGTGAGTCATTATTTAAGAGACCCTGCAACAATATCAAGTGTAAATTACCGTTCTGGTAATATGTCTGGCATTATTCAAAACAGTTATATTAGTTTCCATTTCCTACATCAAAATCTGTGCCAAGTATTATTCTCAGTAATCTCAGCATTAAAACAACGTTTTCAAGAAGATCCAATCCCTATAAGAGCCATCGAGGTTATTGGTAAGCTCAAGTTAAGTGCCCCAAGTAATTCATCCCCAATTTCGCAATATATGCATCTTTTATTGAAGAGCTTACTTAGAGTAGAATAGTCCAGACGGAGCTTTTTTGTTTCCATCTAGGGATATTTATTTAGAATGTTAGGTCAACACCCAATGAAACCACACTGTGAAAATAAACAAGATTAATTAAAATCTTTGCCGGTACAGCCCATAAACGGCCCTATTTCTTTTTTTGAGGGAGCAAGCGGCCTAAACATTACGCTTCTAATGCCATTTAGTTCTATGTATTACTACCAGGGTCGCTACTAAACTTAAACCTATGGTGCAACAATCTATCTAAAATATTTTGCAGTATTCATTCATTTATAATTCTTCGGGTGAAAAACAAAATTCCGACATTTTGACTGGATTGAAATAGCATTAGGTATTTACGATTATTTGTAGGTTATTTTTAATTAAGAAGACATCTTTAAACTCTATTTCACAAAATAAATAAATACTAAAAGAGACTTTTTTTAAAAATAAAAAATTATAATATTTTAAGAAGGAATTTTTGAATATTTATTTCATTTTTTTCTATTTTAATTTTATTTTTTTTCATATACCTACTAAAATGAGAGAATATATACCTATAAGAGAAAAATTGTTAAGGGAAAATAGTATTTTACATGAAATTTTTGTTGTGTATGTCTGTCCTTGATGTTCTGCATGTCTGCATGTCCAGGGAATTGTAAGTACTGACAGATTGAGATTTCTTTTTTAATTTCTAATTCATTTTTGTTTTAATAATAAAGCAAAGTTCAACAAAAAAAGAAATCTGTTGGTATTTTCTAGAGTGTAATTTTTTGATTAAAAACAAAAAGTTGAAATTCTATAAATTTACATATTTCATTTTTTTAAATTCAGCAAAACTGAAATATCAAGGGCTGCATAAACAATTTTTATATTTACTTTTTGAAAGAAAAAAGTTTTTTTTTTTTCTGACGTGACACTTAAATATTTCATGATGTTTTGAACTTGCTTATATTTTATTTATATTAGGACTCGTTTTACGACAGTGTTGGATTTTAAGGGGAATAAAGTGATTCTGAAACAATCACACGACCTTCTCTTACTGCTTTTTATACAATTATAAAAGAAAAATTTTCTTTCATACTTGGAATTTTTAATAAAGATTCAGTCGCAACTAAGTCACTTGACTATGTATGGTTGAGCCCATTAAACCGTAGTGATGATGTATGAATACATATTGGGTCTCAGACTAGCTGGTTGTGATTACATGTGATTACATTTACATTGTAGACAGTAAATTGTGCCTAGATCAAACTCTAATAACACTAACACAAAAGATTTGGAACTTTTGATAAAACTTGTTTTTCTGAGAAATAAGTTGTTCTGGAAAATAGTAATGTTATACTTCACTCTAAAGTACCATTTCAGAATGTATAGTACGGTTTTATTACAGATTAAAATGATCCAGGGGCGCTGGGAAGTTACGCTTCCCTTTAAAATATATTCTTTATAGTCAGGCTCAGTTGTATACAATTCAAAGACTAAATATTTCTAAAAGTTCGTAGTGGATGAAAATTTATCATTTAAATCTATAAAATTACAGGAAGAGAAAGTCGTGAGAATCTTTCAGTATTTCACGCCAGATTTTTTAACTATAGTTTCTCACCATTCACGAGAATTAAAAAAGTTAATTTTTAATTTTCTTTAAAAAACATTTTTTTTTTTTTTTAAAGATTATCATTAATTTTTACGGAATTAACTTTCTTTCTGTTTGGAAAACTTCGGAAATAACTCTAGTTCATAATAATAAGCAAATTTGTACGGCCTCCCTTTTGTCTTCGATTTTCAAGTACCCGAATTTTCTCGGATATTCAAATGAACTAAAATTCTTGCTGGTTGTTTTAAGGTTAAAGTTTATGGTGGAAAAAAAAATATTGCTGACATTTGCACATAATAATTTGTTTAAAAAAAAAAAATCTGAAAAATTATTAAAAGCTGCAAATTTACCAGATTTTGTTTGTAGTGGTAAGATTGTCAAAAACAAGCTACATAACCTTCTCGTATTAAACAATTACTTCTAAGTGATTAGTCCCAATGTTCTGTTCAGATAAGTGTCTGCAGTATGTTTAGAATTAAGTTACCGCAATAAATAGATCATTAAAAATTCATTCATAGCAGTTTAAAGCCGCTTATTGTTTACGAAAGTGATGACGAAGTGTGCAAGTAGTTGATCAGTTCTTCAAAATTCTTTTCCTAATTAAATAAAAACACTGTTCAGTGGTTCATATTGGGCAGTTTTGTTTGATTTCCTTCGGGCCACAATATGGTCCAAATATTAATAGTGCATTGGTTTCTACTCCTCAGAATTTTTATCTCACCATTTCATCCTGTATTATCTTATGATTGGTTGCCTCCCTGAGAGGTTAGTTTTCTGATATTTGTACTCTTTTAAGGTCATAGGATATCCATCTTCAAAACTTTTATTAAAATTCCTAAGGTATATGCTGCAGAGACTCCACATTTAAGTATATACCCAGATAAACAAAAAAAAAAAAGAGACATACAATATATATAAGAAATAAATATATAAAATACAGTTTCATAAGAATATACTCTATAAAAAGACTATCCTCCCAAGTTGGTGATTCAAAATGCAATGTTTAGGACAGAAGGCAACGTCCTTACACAGTCGTCAGCACTCTAAATTTTATTACCCAAACTTGTCATTGTACGCATTTCTTTAATAATAATAAAAAAAAGTAGGTTATAAAATCTAGTGTTGGTAATAAAAATACATAAGCAGTATATATATATTACTGCTATATATATATATATATATATATATAGATATATTAGGAAAATAAAATGTATTTTATTTCTATTTTCTGACTTATTTTGTTACTTTACCAACCGGTTAAAAGTTATTGTTGGTTATAATACCTCCATTTTTTTAATAAAATATATTAGATTTTCGATTTTTTCCATCTTTAAAGCACTTTGATTACGGTTCCTTATAAGATTTTTGAGTACTAATATTTTTTAATACTTATATCTGATTTACAAATATATTACTTATTTTAAATTTCAAGTATTTCAAAATTATAATTCACATGCAGTCAGTGTAGAAATGCTTCCAATTTTTGATAGATGTGCTTAAATGTTATGTTGTTTTATTTTTTTTCTTTAATAAGGCTAATTCGTTGCTTTAGTGGAAATCGAAATTTAAACAAAATTATGCAGTGTATCGCAATGGTATAATGCACACTGGCACAAGTCTTCTTGATTAAATTTTATTTTAAACGTATATTATCAAAAACAATTAGGCCGCTTAAGTTGTCGTTATTTTTACTTTCTCTTATTTTTATTTGGGAAGAGGGCAGTTTTGTAAATAAGTTATAATCACTTCAAATATTTTGTATTTATAAATATTTGTTTGTTATACTGCTTTGTAGTTGCTTCTCAATTTTTTTTGTTTTGTTTTAGTTTATACTTTCCTCCATTGTTATAACTAGAGGAAGAGTAAATTGTTACTCCACTAGAAAATAACGTTTATAATAGCACATCAATATTTACTAAGAAAAAAATTTTTTTTTTTTTAATATATAAAATGGTGCTGACAAACTTCGAAATTTTCGTTCAGATTGACAGAATCAAGCTTTTCTCGGGACTCTGATTACTAATATCATCAGAGTTCGTAGTAAACTTCAGTTATGTGTAAATTAAATGTAAATTTCAATTTTGTATTTTGCATTATAGCTGTTGTATTATTCTGAGAAAAATGGGACTTAATAATTCAAATTAATAATCCTAGATAAGAATCAGAATAAAATAGCAAATAATTTTTATTTGCAATATTTGTTTATTTAATATCTTCGGACATTGCTGCTAATGAAATTTGCAGTCTGACTATGTATATTAAGACTTTTTTCGATTTATTTTCTTATTGGTAATAAACTATTCAAGTTTTTTTTCAACGGAAGAATTTCAGTTCAGCGATAAATTGAAACTTTACTTTTAACCTAAGAAAGCTAAATACAAGTAAGAAGGTGCTCCTTTTATAGTTTTTGTTTTATTTTGGTTGTTCAGCTTTTCTCTTCGTATTTTTGTATTTGTAAATCCTTCTGGAGATGAAAAGATATGAAATCCGTAAACCTATTGATCTCCAAATTCAGTAATAATTAAACTCCAAAATTACACTGTATTTAGAAATACTAGACCTTATATTAAAATATATCAGAGTAATCAATGAACGTTTTATCGATAACAAATTATTTAAATCATGCAATATATTTTGTTAAAGGATCGTGAAGATGGACCGTTGTACAGATTTTATGAAGTCATCAGAGATGTTAAAGGTGATTTTATGGACCGATTGACTAGAATGCAAGAACTGACATTGTTTGCACCATCTAATGCAGCTTGGAAAGATAAAAATGTGGCTGCCGTACTTCGTGATCATCGCATCAACGAAATATTGCATATGCATTTGTGTGAGGAAAAATTACCAATGGATAAAATCATCTCAAATATTAGAAATTTTAATCAGGTATTGTTTGATATTGTATTTCTTTATTTTTTTTTAAATTATAAAAGAATAAGTTTCAATATTCTAAATTTACACTGAGAATAACTAGTTTTGAATTTAGGCGAAAATAATTGCAAAGCTGTTTGTCTACTAAATTTATGTAAAGTGAAGATACCGTTGTCCAAGCTGTGAATGATGTATTGAGAACTGTAAACCAATCACTTGAGACTTGCAATTTCTCAATCGAATCTTAATTGAAATTCCCTTAGAGCCGGCTGGAAGATTTGTGTGGTCTCGGATAAAAGTGGGGCTCTTAAATATATGCAAACTTATTTTTTTTTTGTCAAAAAGATACAATATTATGAAAAATCTACATACTGTGATATTCCAGTCGCAAACATAGTGTTATTGTAATTGATTGATGCAAACGTAAAGTTCTGGAGACTTGCGTCAGTGCACTTGACGTGTGGCGTTATAACAGTTTGAAAATATTCTCTTTTTAATTTATATTTCCCGCGATTTTGGACAGACTTATGTAAGGTATTAGAGGTTGAAAAGCGAACTCCTACATAAAACTTATAGTCGTTGCAAGTTTTACAACCCAGAAATTTCTAGTCTTTCAACTGATACAAGTGCAGTGTCTTTGATCTTCCTAGTAAAAACCTGATTAGTCTGTATTGGTCGAAAGAGAACCGTTACCTAGGAAGTCCTATCTTCATTGTCTGCCTGTGCTAGAAGTAACACCGCGGTTCTGAGATATAAGTAATAAACCGCAGTTTTTAACCCCGCCAGTTCTGGAGATATGTTGTTGTGTTCTCATGCTCTATAGCAACATGAATATTTCCTTGAATATCTCAGGTCCCTAGAAGAGCTTATCGAGCCGGCAAGCCGCTGCCTCCCCATGCTTCTCATCCACAGGATGCCTAATTTCTAGACATAGATGCATAAAAAGATAATATAGTCTACACTTGCATCTTGCATTCATGCAAGTATAATTAAAATAATCCTAAATGGCATTACTTTAGTATATGATACCAATGTAAGAAGTTTGATATGCAGAAGGAGGGCTGTAAAGTCAAATCTACTGATCCTAGAAATCTGTTTAAGATCTTTCGGGTCAGTGTTTATATTATAGTCGGTTATACATTGATAAAGTGAGTAAATGTGTGTGGTGGTGAGCTAGAAGTTTGCCCCTATGTATCCTAAACCCAGATGTAGTTGCACATTATAACATCCTTTCAAGCCTTGAAAGTGTTGAACATTTGTCACTTCAGTGTGCAAATGTTCTCAAGAAGTTCTCGCAGAGATGCCAAGATCTCTGATGGAATATCTAGTTCATGGCTAGTATAATATCCTTAGTTCCTGTGTATAACACAGGGAAGTGAAGTGTATAAGTTGCTAGCTCTGTTACGATATATAATGTTACCTTTCCCTTGGTTTTTGGTTATTCGTCACTGGGGCAGTTGTTTCAGGTAAACACTCTGGCACCTAGGCGTAAACTGTATTTCAACGTAATCGACATTAGAGGAAACAAGACGTTGACCGTAGAAGGTGGAGGTGTAAATGCGACAGTCATACAGCCGGACATTGCTGCCACCAACGGAATCGTACATATTATTGACAGAGTATTGGGTGTGCCATTCATGACTGTGGGACGTAAACTGGCTACTGATCCTATGCTTAAGTATGTTTTATTATGAATCAAAATACTCTTCGAAGTTGATCTATAAAAAAACAGTATTACAATTTAAATTTGTTATTTCTAGCAAAACTTACATTATGGGAAAAGCTGGTGGATTTAATGATCAACTGGAGGAAACTAAAAAGAGATTCACATATTTCGTGCCGAGAGATTATGCTTGGAATAAAATGGAAACCACCTATCCAACTGCTCATAAGAAGCTGTTTATGCATGAATTTGCTTACCATGTAAGTTTACTGTAGTTTTTGCATGTTATAATGTTGCGTTAGGATCTAAATTAGAAATTAAGGCAAAAATTCTGTTAAATAAATAATTATTTTTCAGTTCGGCACTGCCTCTGCCGTAGCAGTTATTCGGCTTCTTGCAGAACAGTACGGGTATAGTTACAACTCAAGATTTGACAGAGAGTTTTGTATGTTCCGCCTGGTCAGGACATATATTATCTAAACATTCGACTTTCATATTTTGACCCAGCATACAAACTGGATCCTAAGCCATATACCTTTTCTACATAAATATTGCTCTAAATAATCGTGTACAGTGCGCGTCTAGAACAAGCCACTTCTGGTCAGTATTGCGGCCATCCGCCTGCTCTTAGATCGGCCTACCATGAAAGCTTGGCATCATGTAGAATTAAAATAAAGAAGGTAGAAATGCTCCTACCGGCCCACAATTACCGCTACCAAAAAGGATATTCAAAAGGAACTAACATTAACCAAGGGTTCAGAACGTATATGCAAGTCTGATGCTCACAAGCGGGTCCTCAAAGGCGCTTTCGTTTAGATTTAATGTCCAGTAGGGGGGGGGGGGGGATCTTGTTGTAGCTCATGTCCTCTCACAAATCAAGCAAAAACCTGCAATGATCACTTCAACCAAATCAGTAGACTCATGTTTTTTGAGCTACAGCGTCGGGAAGGCCGTTGTAGGAAGTATATTAAATGGGTTATTAAAGTACAGCTGTTATTTTACAGGCAAGACAAATCTTGGAACGTCATCTAGTAGTTGCTGATAAAGGATACACCATGGCCGAACTTAGAAACATGACGATGCACGAGGCTAAGCAGTTGCCGACAGTACGCGATGTGGTCATGCTAAAAGTGAGGGAAAATGATAAAAGTGAGTGTAACAAATTACATATTCATTTCCAATTTTCCCGGAGCCTTTCCAAATACATTTAAAATTCTTTCCTCTTTTCAGCCTATACATTTAAAATTCTCTTCAGCCTATACATACACTTTTGTTTGGAAACTTTTTCCCTATAAAATTGATTCTTGAGAGGTTGTTGGGGGTGCTGTTCTACTACTGCAAGGTGATATTCTACAAGATTATCCGAATTCGAGTCCAGTGGTGACCCTAAATTTCTTTTTCCTTTCTAGGAGCCTGCAAGCTCACTTGTTCGGAGATGGGTAGTGTTATCTGTTACATGGTATCACTACCGGAGGCCGACAAGGCTCCGGGCATTCTCATGTGGCCAATGATCAGAGATGTTGATGCACCTAAAAAAAACAAAAACAAGCCATGTCACTTAATGTAAATCTTTGATGGGTATTTACTAGATTTGCACAAATATACGATGCCTTCTTAGACTGTCTCCTTGCCCAAAATAAACAGTATCCCAAATTCAGAAACCAAATTAAGCACTTCTCCAAAAGAGTCAACATTACTTATAAGAATTATAACACTGCAAATAAAAGACTAAATGAGATATATACCACAAAAATAAATTTGATATAAGATAGATCCTACACTTTTTACACGCATCTGTACAAACCATGCACATTACAAAACCGCACATACAAACCATAAGTGTCGAGTGAAACGTACACATTGTGTTTGAAGTGAACTCTCTGCACAAAATTGACGGATTTGCTCTGACGATGGATGAAAATCCGAAACCGGTCAGGAACAAAATAAATATGCATGCTACGACGGATGAAATACCAGATATAAAATCTACATATAAAAACTGAGTGGCAAATTTTCTTCATACTTATAATTTTACTAAATCTTCAATTTTATATAAATTAGAAAATCTAAACTTAATGAAATTACATTTTTAAGGAAACCATACACTCCCTCTCCCTAACACTTCTTTTAATGAACACTGAAGTTCCCATCAAAAGTGATAGTGTAACAAAATTTAATAAGCGGTGTTTTTACGGAGAAAATCGTAGAAAACAGAAATAGCTTAGTAAAAAGCCATATCCCACCACCGATTTTCTTCACACTCAGTATTTTGATAACATATTTAATTTAGAGGATAAATTGTATAATAAACTATAATGGCATTTTAAAAGAAAACCATAACTTCATACTTCTCCCAAAAACCACCTTAAATGAATTTTTCTGGAGAAATGTTTCAAATAAAAATTGTAGCTCTTTGTATGTGTAGTCGATATACTATCGAAAATTGTTGAAGCCGTTTTTGTGAAAATCTCAGAAAACTGAAAAACTGTTCAGTAGAAATGAACTCCGGTTAAACGATTTTCTTCAAACTCAGAATATTGGCAACATATTTATTTTTATTTGATATTATTCGGATGATGCAATTATATATAAATTGAAATAGCACTTTAGAGAAAAACATAACTCCATCCATTCTCCAAAAGTTCGCTTAAATGAATTTTCCGAAAGATATATTTAAAATAAAAGTGGTAGCTCCTTGTAAATGTAGTTACTATACATGCATGGTGAAGCAGTCAGAAATAACAATGGAGAAAGAATTCTGGAATTATGTGTTCCCAACGATCTTATAGTAGCTAATTCAATGTTCCCACATAAAAACATACACAAGTTCATAAGGGAAAAACCCAGTAGGAAAGAAAAGTCGATAATTGACTACTTTCTTGTGAGTAAATCAATATGGAAAGAAATTAGAAACGAGGATATGAAATTGGAAGGGACCACTAACTGCTTCAGTTAGATAGAATGACAAAACTTACAAAATGGAGGAATGGGGAGAGAAAGGAAGGCAAAGAAAATGAACACAAAGATTAAGTCATATAAATTAGGAAATGAAGAGACAAGAAGAGAATATCACGAAAATGTAGAGATGAAGGAACGAGAAAGGTATGCGGACTGGGCTGAAACTAATGTGGTAAAGAGCTGTAATACATTTAAGAGTATTATTCTGGAGGCTGCGAGGGCGGTGTGCGGTGAATCAAAGGTCGGAGGAAGGACGAAGCTGACAGCATGAGGAATGATGAAATCGAGGTGGAAGCGAGAGAAAAGAAGAAGTTATGGAAAAAATATCTAACATCTAAAACTCTAGAGGGCTACGGAAAATATAAATTACAGTGTAAAAGGGTTAAAGAGCAGGTGAAAAGAAGTAAACAAATAACGTGGGAGGAATTTGGAAGAAAGGTGGAAGAGAATTATAAAGAAATACAAAATTGTTCTACAAGGTGCTTAAGAATCTGAGAAATCCTAAAGAATCGAGAGGAAAGTTTATTAAGAATAGTAGAAGAAAGCTTCACACACAAGACGAAGAGATAATGAAGAGATGGAAGGAATATTTTTCCGAGTTGTTGGGAACTGAAATATAGGGAATGAGCCTTGGGCAGAAAGTATCGAAACCCAGGATATAGAGAGGGAGGAAGACGACTTTATCGAGGAATTTGAGTTGGAGAATGCGTTAACAAAGATGAAATTAAGTAAGTCACCAGAAAAAGATGGAATAACCCCGGAGATACTGAGATATATGGAAGCGGAAAGGGATAAAGCGCTATTACACATAATTAATTAATCTTATATGGAAGCAAAAGGTAATACCTCAAGTTTGGGAAGAATCAATAATAGTACCAATCTTCATAAAAGGAGATATTAGAGAATGCGGTAACCATAGAGGCATATCGCTGACTAGCGTCCTCAGCAAGGTTTACGCTCGTATTCTGGAAACAAGGATGAAAAATGAAATTGGTTCTAACCTTGAAGACGCCCAGTATGGCTTTACAGGAGATAGAGGCACTCAGGACCTGATATTCATGGTAAGGCAGGCAAGCGAAAAGCTTTTGGAAAAAGGAAAGTCAAGCCATTGGGGCTTCATTGACATTGCAAAGGCATTCGACTCAGTGCCAAGGAATTTCATATGGTAAGCATTGAACGATAAGGGAGTCAATAGAGGGTTACAAATGGCAATCAAGAATTTGTATAGAAGAACCAGAAATTATGTACGCACTTCGAATCTTGACTCAGAATAATTTATCATCATCCAGGACGTAAAGCAAGGATGCATCCTGAGTCCCTTACTATTTATTTTTGTTGTGGTGGTGGTTGGTTCCACAGAGCTGGAAAGTATCAGAGACATTTTCCGTGGTAGCCTACTTCATTTTGTGGTCATCGACCGTTTTCGGCATTCGCCCATCTCAGGATGCGTTTATCAGACAGTGTGATAACACAGACTTGCACAGAGCAAATTCGGTTACGGGTATAAATACACTGAGTCAGTGTATAAACTGATTTGCTCTCTGCACACTGTCTGATAAACGCATCCCCTGAAGATGGCGAACGCCCGAAACCGGTCGATGACCACAAAATGAAGCAGGCTACCACGGAAAATGTCTCTGATGCTTTCCAGCTCTGCGGAACCAATCACCACAACAAATATTTAATTTTTTTTTTTAATTTTCAGATTACTACATTTTTTTTGCCCGTTTTCTGCATAAACATAAAGATCAGATGGTGACATATAATTGCCCATGAGAGAAGCATTCGTTTTCTAAATTCAAACTGCACACTTGCAAAGATTGTCCTCGCGCTTTATTGATAGTAATACCGAACGCAAGGCGTATTGGAAATTGTTGTTATAAGGCATGCAATTCATCAGCTGGTGATGTGCGAGGTATCACTGGAAGCGTTTGTCTGAAGTCACCGGATAGTAACAACAATGCTCCACCAAATGGAATCTGATTATTTCGCAAATTTTTCTGTGTTTGGTCTAATGCCTCCAATGACTTCTTGTACACTCATCCCATACAATGATTTTGCACGCCCTACTATTCCATGCCTGATGTTTTGGAAATGTTATGTGTTGGGTTTTCTGTGAAATGCATGTTTAGTGACAGTTTAAGAGCTGAATGCGCTGTTCTTCTACCTTCCATCAACGTAGCAGCAATACCTGAAAAAGAAATGCTAACGCAATATGGCCGTTTGAATGGATTTTAGCCAGGATTAAAAAAATTAAGAACGTTTTTCCAGTTCCACCTGGAGCGCCCTACAATCCACCGGATTGGTTGATCACAGCTTGTATGATGGTATCAAATGCTATCTTTTGTTCTTGAAGGAGTTTCATGTATTTTCTTGGACGAACAGCTGTAAGTTATTTCTGGTGTATGATTGCTTTCTTAGCAGTTCTCTCTCGAATGTTACATTGATCGACCTATTTGGTTCTGATACACCCCATTCGTGCCAACTACTTGCCACACATTGCAAGACAAAGATCCTCAATGAAGATTAGCGCTTCATTGTATATTTCTTCTGTGAAATCCAAGCCATGATTATGTGTTTCTTGACGCATTCTGTGCAGAATATCTTCGGCCATGTAGTATTTGTATTTCTCCCACACCATTTGGAGTTTTCTCCACTACCATTGTAGTGGTTGTGATGGGAAACATGGAGATAAAATAATTACGAACAGCGTACGAATCTGAAATGGATTAGAAGTAGCCGATGAATCTTCAATTGACTTATCCCATTGATTGTCTTTTTCCAGCAAATTAAGTACCGCATACGCACTCCGATATGTATTATATACTATTCCATCCGCTGTTCGCAATTGTATAAATGATATTTGACCATGAACGGTAATCAGAAGCAAACATATAAATAAAAGCATTCTGCGTGATTCGGATGTATAGTGTATATAACATTCGGATGTATAGTATTAGATGAAAATATCCCAGGTTGTACAACTACTGCTTTGCCTCTCTTCCTTCCTTCGAAATCCTTTCGTGTTGGTTCCAAGTGAAATATTCCAGCTTGTACAACTACTACTTTGCCTCTCTTCCTTCTTTCGAAATTGTTTCGTGTTGGTTCCAAGTGGAATGTCTGCATACATCAAAGTTCTTGCAAAATCATCTGTTTGACACAATTGAAAAAACACTGTTATGTGTGCTCACATATATGCAATAAACAAGAAATAAAGGTAATATTAAAAAGTATTATTATTGTATTAAATAACATCATCATCACTCACTCGGCCGGCGCGGCAAACTGCGCGAGACTGGTGTGAGGTACATCGAAACTGGTGGCGGTGAGAGTAACATAAGTAGTTGAGAAAAAGTTCAGAGAGCGCGCCACCATCGCAACGCGTTTGCTTCTGTCTATTTCTGCCAACCTCACGAAACGCTCGGAATTTCCTGTTTCGGTGGGAACTTCTGAGTAAAAAGTATATATAAACAAGGCAATATTGTGTAAAAATTTCAAGTCAATCCATCGACTACTTTTCGAGTTTTGCGGCCACAAACATAGGGATGCTGAATTTTTATATATATAGATATAGATGGATAAGAATACTTTTTTTGCAGTTTACTCTGATTTTTGCCTTGTGCATTAATTTTGCCTGGTGATGTATTCATTTTGTACTAGAAATAATTACTTTCTACTTATATTTTTGTATTATCTACTGTTTTTAAAGGCTCTAGCGTGTTGTCTAGAATAATTGATATTGTAGTTTATTTTTTCTTGTTGTATACACTTGAGGTAAATAAAAAAATAAAAATAAAATAAAAAAAATTGTGACAGGTAATTTCCTGTCGGATCACATGGTGATACCTCCTTCATGGAATTCGCTAAGTATAAACAAACACTTTTTTGACTCAGTGCACCTCAAAACGAGTTTTTCCGTTGAAACTCGCTATGAAAAATTTGACACGATTCCAATACCTACTTCTAACAGTAATTAGAGAAAGTAAAAATGAGTAGCATAATAAAATTGGTAGAAATAAGGAAATAAAAAAAATGATAGTCAAGAAAAGATAGACTAGCTAGGTAAATGTTAGAAAGAAATTATTTCGTCATTTACTTGTTTCATATTAACAATGGCCCAAACTTAACTGTAGTTTAAATGTTTAAATTTTTAATTTTCAGAGACATTTCCGTGGTAGCCTGCTTCATTTTGTGGTCATCGACAGGTTTCGGGCGTTCGCCCATCTTCAGGATGCGTTTATCAGACAGTGTGATAACACAGACTTGCACAGAGCAAATTCGGTTTACGGGTATATATACACCGAGTCAGTGTGTAAAACTGAATTTGCTCTGTGCAAGCCTGTGTTGTCACACTGTCTGAAAAACGCATCCTGAAGATGGGCGAACGCCCGAAACCGGTCTATGACCACAAAATGAAGCAGGCTACCACGGAAAATGTCTCTGATGCTTTTCCAGCTCTGCGGGACCAACCACCACAACAAATATTTCATTTTTTTTTTTAATTTTCAGATTACTATGTAGAATGGGGCGGCGAATGGGCACACGTATTCCGTCCAGATGTGGAATGTACAAACGGTGTCATACATGTTATTGATGCTGTATTCTTGAGAGACAGTGATATCCAGGTAACCGGCGGAAGTAGTGAAGTTACACCATTGCATTTCCTTTTAGGATTTTTGTTATGTTTAATGATCAGCAGATATTTGTAAAAAGTATTTATATTATTATTATTCTTTTATTGCCGGTTCTAAAATGTTTTTGCAATGGTGTATTAGTTTTATTTCTTCCCCAAAAAATTCAGAGAAAAGAAAAAAATCATTCCAGTTTTATATTATTATTATATTTTTATTTTTTTATTTATTGAAAAAATGTTACAATTTTTTTTTGTCATCTCTGTGTGTATGTGTGTGTGTAAGTAAGATCTGATTTTTCACTTTTTTCTTTTCTTTGTATGCAAATTTTTAGAATACAAAAACCCAGAAAAACCAAAAAATTATTTTATGTATATTTCTAGAGATTAATTGTAATTTTTTAAATAAAAAAAAAAATTACCTGTAAATTTTTTAATTTTAATTTTTGAATAATAATTTATAAGAGCTAAAAAAAAGGAAATTCTTTCTCTAGTCTTAATAGCAAGCTAGACTTTAGATGTGTTTTTATATATTTTGTTTGTTTGTCGAAAATACGAAATTTTTAAAAAACAAATAGGCGTCATCGGCTTGAATTAATTTCCATTATTATTTTTCGCATTATTTTCCATAAAAACCAAGGAAAAAAAACTGCTAATTACAAAAAAAAAATAATGTTCATATCATATCTATGATAATTATTTTATTATTACTTCGTTTAGATTAATGGTTTATTTATTAAAAACTTTTTGTTTTTATGTATTTATCATAAAATGAATTTCCAAAGATTTATGAAACAATCAATTCCCGAAACATGGAGTAAACTAATTTGAAGTTTGTACCTGGGCTTTTTTATATTCATTTTTGTTTTTTGGTTGAAATATTTTCTTAATTGGCAAAACTTAATTATGTAATAATTTGTAAAGAAGTAAATCAACACATTTTGGTAAAATATTGTACGATTTTTTAAGTGTGCTAATTCTTATGTGAAGCTGCATTCTAGTCTTGTATGGGAATCCTGAACGCATAATCTATCCTGCTGTATTTGATTCATGTTCGATTCAGTTCATAGAGGATCTACCTACTACTACTTCTCTCTCTCTGACTTTAAAAGCCTGACCCCCCTCCCCCGTGATAATCCTAGACTATATCAAAATCATTCATCAATGTTTACATTCAATCATAGATTTTAGAATCATTCCTGAAAAGCTAAAATTGTACAGTCTACAAAAGACTTGCTTCTTAGGGGGAAAAAAAAGAGCAGAGTGCTCTTCACACATTTCCGCCTTTCCTATTATAGTGGGTTCCCACAAAGTGCAGTCTGGGGTGCGGGGGAGCAGGTCAACAGAAATCTTTTTTTGCTGAAAATGTAGGTGCCGAAAGGGGTGGGGTGGGGGTAATCCAATCCAAGGTATGTAAGAAAGGAAGATTCCATTCTACCATCTGTGAAAACATGCTTACAGCTATGCCTTTTCAGAGTCACATTCTCCCAGCAGCAGCTTTTTCAAGGTTCTGTCTCGAAAATGAGAGTACCTTCTTGGGCTGCTAAGGACATAATAATTCTTGTAGTTCCTTACTTCGAATGAGCTAGCCACTTGAAAATCACTTTATAAATTTATAGCTTATCAACAGAAAAGCAATGGGATTTTCTATTGCTCCCATAGATTAAGTTTAGTTTTTACTAACTTACTTATTTATTATTTAATTCTTTACTTGAAATGCCATCAGTTGATCTTAATAAAAAGTATTAATAAAAAGAAGAGCTTCAAACTTCATTTCTATTGCATAATCATTACTAAAGAAAATGGAGTAAGTAAACTTAATTATATGTAAAATTATAAATAGGTAAAAAAACTTTTTTATAATTTGTTTTTGGTGTTAAATGTAGTGTATTTAAAAAAATATACAAGAAATATATATATATAATATATAATTTAAGATCAAAACGTTTAGATGTGCACTATTTTTGCTAAGTAAATGTTAATTTTTTTTAACCAAAAAAAACCTTTAAGATACCAAATAGTAATAATAATAATTCTTAAAAAAATAACCAGAAAAACATTGTTAAATCAGCAATGTCTTATTAGTGCAACTATTCAGTGCAACAAACATCACAATTAAAAAATTAATAAATAAATTACTCAGATTCTTTTCTTTCTTTTTTTTATGAGAAAAATAAATTATTAAAAATAAAACTATGTTATTTTATGAATTTTAAAATATTAATATATAAATGTTATAATAATAAAATAAAAGGAGAAAGATATTTATATATGTATTATATATTTCAAGACCTCCTTGATCATCTGTCCATATTTTACTGATCAGCTGTGCTTAAAAATTTTTTTTTTCTTAAAAAAAAAATAAAATCAAGTTTTTTTTTTTTTTTTTCTTTAATTTAAAGATAAAATATATATTATATAAAATTAATTTTAAAAATATAATTAATAAAAGAAGGAGGAAATATAATTATAAATAAAAAATATATATATAAGTTGAGAAAAGTCAATATTTATAATGTATGTAAGAAGTATATAAGAAAGAAAAGTAAAGATAATATTGAAAAAATTCAATATTAATTAAACAAAGGGTTTTATTTAATAAATGAAAAAGAAAGTTTTATTATTTTTAATCTTTTTATTTTTAATATGTAATTTTTGAAAAATTAAAAGATACTAAATTTAGTAGATAAGTGACTGTTTAAAAAAAAAAAAGAATAATAAAATACGATATACTGCCAATATTATAATAAAGCCTAATGTGATTTTTATATTTTGTGTGCTGTCGTTCTAAAACAAACAAAAATAATAATTTTTTAAATAAAAAAATATTTAAACAAAACAAAAAAAAAATTATTTTAAAACAAATTAATTAAGTCAATTGAATGATGATTACATTCCATATTTTTTTTTAGTAAAATATTGAGACATAACACATGTATATGAGACAAAAATAAAACAGTTCATACATTGTAATCCAAGTGTTTTGAAGGAAAAAGAAAACTTGTTTGGAACTTTGATTCATAATTTTTTTATTTATAGTAAATATTTTTTTGCGTGTATGTGTATTTCAATCTGGTATGCTCCTTTCATGTTGAAACAAACAAAAAAAAAATAATCATGCAATATAAAGATGTACTTTGTTTCGATAAATCTTCTCTCGATTTACTCATAAGACTAGGCTGGAGCAAAATAGTCCTTAAAAGGATGTACAGGTCTGGGTGCCAGGTCATTTGGGAATGAGGAGGTGGATAGGTTTGCCAAATTAGGCGCCCTCTCCCTTTCATTGGTCTCAAACCTGGTGTTGGGTGTCTTTAGGCAATGGCTGCCAAGTTTCTAGTCATGGACAGTTTCGTAGCTATCATTACTATGGATGGAGATTTCAGTGGGTTGTCTGCCAGTAGTCTAAAATGCTTATTCGCGTGCCTCCCCCCCCTCCCGATAGTCTACGTGTGGTGTTGCTGTATCAGTCACGGAACTCTCTCAGACATCTGGTTGGATCCCTTACTGTACATTATGGTTTAAGGAGACGACTCTACGTAATCGGACTCTCATGCCAGACTTTTGTAGAGTCTGTGAGGCAGAGAAAGAAAACACCCAGCCATCTTATGGCAGATTGCTTCTTTTATGAGGAAATTAGATTCACAACCTTTGATCGGAACAGGATGTCTGTGAAAGAGCTTAGGCTATTTCCTTTTAAGTAATATTCCGATTTGTTCGGACTGCGGGAATCTTCGATAGGTTAGATCCCCAGGTTTGGATTTTTGTTCTAGACTAGACTCGTTTTGTTCTATTTCTTTGGGGTAGTACAGGGGCTTTGAATAGCGTAGGGTTTGGCCCCTTCTCACAGACGAAAAATAATAATATCTATATAAAAGTATTTCTTGACCATTGATGAATTATGTGATGAAGAAATTTGGTGAGGTTCGATCAAGAAACATTCAATTATGCCAACGATTCGACAGAGTTTCCTGTCTTTATCAAGGCTTTTAATATAAAAAAACAATACAATGAGGAACCACAATATATTAATAATACTATAAAATGCTGAATAATAATAACAAAAACAACAAAATTTGTTTAATAATAATGTTGAACTTACATGTAAGATAATCGTGAAGATGTGAAGAAAGAATTTTTAAACATACACATTTGTTACATCGCAGAAACATAAAAAAAGAAAATTAAAAGTTACTAGTTTCTTGTCTTAAAACATCTACTGAAATGAAAGTAGGTTATTTTCATTTCATAGAATTATTTCATTTGATATATATCATTTCTAATATATTTCATTTTTCCTGTTGGTATCTTTTGTTACTATTTTAGTTTTAGAAAAATAAAATTTATGATTTTTTTCCCTAAAATTGTTCGTCAGCGTAATAATGTTGACTTTGTCATTTTATTTCTGCAATTCATGTTCTTAAATTTTCTGTTAATTTTCGTAATAATACTAATAATTTGTCGGCGTTGTATAACGTTATTTTCAAAACACGACCTTCTAGAATTCCCACTCCTAAAAATTTCCTCAAATCCCTTTCACTTGCCTATTCTACCCACTTTCATTTCTGTAGATGATTTAAGACAAGAAACTAGTAACTTGTAATTTTCTTTTTTATGTTTCTGCGATGGAACAAATGTGTTCGTTTAAAAATTCTTTCTCCACATCTTCACGATTTAAGTTTATTACTTTTTTAAATTTTTTTGTTTTGTTTTTATTATTATTCTGCATTTTACAGTATTATTAATGCATTGTGATTCCTCATTCTATTGGTTTTTTAGATTAAAGCCTTGATAAAGATATGAAACTCTGTAGAATCGTTGGCATAATTGAATGTTTCTTTCTTGACCGATCCTCACCAAATGTATTCATAAAATAATTTCTATATTCACAACCTTTGAATCTCTTTTGCAGATAACTGAATATCATAAATGTTATTATCAAGTCCAGCCCCATCATTGGCAGCGCTCTATTGATCTATTCTTTGCCTCCTTTTTCTGTGTTTGTAGTTATTTGCTCTCCCCACCCTAATTACGCCCTAGAAGATCTATTGTGGCTTCTTTCGGTTTAGTGTTTGCGCGTAGAATATAATTCTACCTGTAAAGCTTGTATAATGGATAAGTATGAAAACGAGCGTATATGGACAGTGGAGAGTTTTGGCGCAATATTTAGTATGAGTTTGTTATTCGTGTGATGTCAAGATCACTGAAGAAGTGGCCAGTCCATGATGTCCCTTCCCAGCTCTAAGGGGAGATCACAAAATTAGGCTGGAAGCCTAAGCGGAGCAACGAATTAGGCTTGAATTTTGCATACAAAATACGAACCTGTTCGTCAGAATCAGTATGTAATTAGTGCAATCCTAGCTTCTTCATCCATCAGGGTCTCCCGGTAATTCATTAGCCATAGTTCCAGCAAGTTATCCTTATCTCTAGAGACCTAGTTGAGCTGGTTGAGACATGTTATCATATTTTCACACATTCTTTCTTACAAGTGAAAGAAAAACTTATGTTACTTTATAATGTAAACAAAACGAAATGGTCTACGTGTAACTAACTTCAATTTGTCAAAGATTCAATGGGGCACATCTTTATAATTAACTTAAAATTTTTATTATGCTTTCAACAACAAACGATAAACTTCAAATTTACAAAATAAATATAACAAAAGCATTTTACAGTATGTTCATTGACTATGTAGGTCGAGAGATGTGTTCTTTTACTTCAAAATTTGTATCAAACACAACAGCTTGGAGCAATAGTTCCGGATGGAAACTTATTTCATATTTAAATTTGACGTTTTATTCCTTTTATATTTGCAATCGTAAAGTGATTTTCCAAGTTACTCCTTGAAAATCTAGGTCAATCAGTTTAAGACCTAACCACAAATTTCTCTACTTTATCAGATTCAAGTTATAAGTAAAATAACCAACGATTTTTGAAATAGTTTTAAATTTTTTGTTGTGTTTTTTATTACTTTCTTCATTTTTCTATTTCGTTTGAAAATTCTAGATGTTCGACATTTGTAGGAGATAAAAATGAAAATGACGTACCTTTCGTATATATATATAGTTTTGTTCTAAAATTTCTTTGAATAATTGTCAGTTATAAAGGCATAATTGATATTTATATACTAAAAAAGTAAAAATAAAAAAATATGTATCATCATGTCAAAAATATTTTGGCGCCATTGGAAAGAAAAAAGTAAAAATAGCTCTTAGTTAATTTCGGATGCAATAAAAAAGCTTGATTACAAGCTTAACTTTTCAATATATATATGAGAGTTTTAATGTACAGAATAAGTTTTTAATATGGAAAAATACTTAGCCATTATGCTTGCAAAGATAATAGTATGTTTAGTAATGTAAAGTTAGTCCATAGAAAATTGGAAAGTGGTTAAAAAAACCGTAGAGGTTATAACATAATAATCATGTTGCTTCAAGTGTTCAAAATTATATATTTTCCTTCCGAGCGTTGTTATTAAAAAAAAAAATCAGTAAATGAACGCTTTAAGTAAATAATTTAAAACAAAAATAAAAGGAACTCTAATAGATTTTTATTTTTCGATACAAATATTGTTTACTTGTTAAAAAAAAATTCATAAATACACAATAATCAACTAAAAGTATCTAATATAATCATTTATATATATACATAAAATTTAAATAATATATTTTATAAAAAATATAAAAAGTGAACAGAGATGTTAAAAATATTTTTCTGTCAGGTGTTCAAACAACATTTTTAAAAATCTTTCTTATAAATACCATTCCAAATTAAGTGAGGAAAATCATTTAAGCTATCGATCTTTTTTAAGCGATTTTTTTTAAACTTAAGTTCAAAAACGTTGCTTTTTCTGAGAGATATTTATATAATGGTAATAAATAAGAATATACGTATATAAAAAATAAAACACAATAGTCATTAAATATCAAGGATAATAAAAATTTAAAAACATGTTATGTAAGTTGAGTAGTAAATCATTAAAAATGTTTATATGTTGTGTAAAAAAAAAAATCTAAAAGATATTTTAAAACGTAATATTAAAAAGTTATAAGCTTCTTATTTATTAAATACTTTTTCTTTAGGTAATCTTAAGATATTCATTCTTCTTTGATGGATGACTTTAATTCAGCGTACAATAGATAGGCGGTGCATTTAATTTTGGTTCTTTCTAAAATTCAACCACAGACAAAAATTGTGGTACTCAATTTTGGCCCACATTCTAAAAGTTAAACAAAAAAATTTCTTTGTGCTTTCAAAGGGTATGCAACCGTTACAAACCAAACAAGTAAGTTATGACCGCACTCCCTAATGAATGTATAAAAGAAAAGAGCATATCTCCATTAATTTTAATTTCTTCTAGGAAACAAAATTAGGAGGTCCCGCCCCGCTAATCTAATGAACGCTTGGTCTTGCTAAAGCATATATGTACCATAATAATGCAATTATCTTAAATAAATTTTTAAACGGGAGCGGCAACAGTGTACATATTTCCACTAGATCTACTTCAAAATGGTAAATCATTAAAAAAAGAATTGCTATTTACAGGGCGGCTCCAAAATATAAAATTTATTATGGTACATAGATCTTTTTATTGGGTTTGATTTTATTTATTTGTTTTTAATGATAAGTACATAAATTGGCTATACTGTATTTGTTATTGTAAATATATAAATGTAAAAAAAAGTAATAATAAATATTAATTATATTTGATAGTATTAAAATTAAAATAATTTAAAGAAAAATCCAAGATGCATGCACATGGAAATTATAATTAATAAAATAAATAAAAATGAAGTGTTCTAGTGTTTATAAAATGTAGGTGTTGTTGTTGTTTAGGGAAGGTTACAATGATTGTTTTTTAAAACCTAACCTTAACAATCAAAACAAATTCCAGAGTCCTCCTTCCTCAGAATATAAATAAATAAAAAAATTATTAATATTAAGCTTTCGAAATTGCAATAAGCTGAAATAGAATTTTTTTTTTTTAATTTTCTTTTAAATTAAAAGATAACATTTATAAATAAATGAATTATATATATTCTATTTTAAATGTTTCAATAAATATATAAAATACAGAAAAAGGAAAAAATAAAACGGAATGAATTTTTAAAAAAACATTGTATCTAATTTATGTAATTTATTTTAATGTAGAATGCACTATTCATATGTATGAAAATATATTGATATATTTGACGGAAGTGCTAAGTTATAAAAAAAGAAATGTTTCTTAATTTTGGAATTTTTTTAATTTTTACTTTCTCTCACTCCCGTAAGAGGAAATATTGAGACTTGTCAAATTTTCGATATCGTGTTTTCACTGAAGTGGTTTTTAGAAATTAATCTGTGTGTGTGTGTGTCAGTACAACTCAAAAATGGAAAATCACAGAAAGTGCAAACTTAATATTTCATTGTAGTTCCACCAGGGGACCTGACAAAGTTTTGGACAAAGTTGGTCAATTGGAAGTAACAGTTTACTAAAACAATTTTTCAGTTTTCTTCGTTTTTCTTGACAACGGCTCCGACGGTATTCTTTAAACTGCTCTTATTATCTACATATAATAAAAAGCTGCAACTTTTATTTGATTCATTTTTGCGGGCAAATCCATTAAAGAGGATAGAGAGGAGTTTTTGGGAAGAGTTAGGTTAAATTGAACCTAATATATGAAGTGATCCGTAGTTAATCAATACGTTTAACTGGACCACTTTTAATCATTTAATTACAGAATATAATTGAAATAAGAGAAAGTAAAAATATGTTTTCTTCTGAAGTGTTATTTCGTTTATTATATTATTCTGTCAGGTACATAATTATTAATTACAATCAAATGTGATGCAAAAATTCTGAGTTTAAAGAAAATTGGTTCACCGGAAGTGCAACGTTACTACATGGATATTTCAGTTATTGAGATTTTCTCAAAAACAGCTCTAACGATTTTCTTTAAACTAGGTGTGTTGACTATACAAATTAAGAGCTATAACTTTATTTGAAATATTTCTGGGAGAAAATTCATTTAAAGTGGTTTTCGGGAAGGTTGGGGTTATAATTATTGATGATTAATATTATGGGGCTATTTTATCCTATTTATACATCAACATAATATTCAATCTATCATCCATTCAATATTAATCAAAATTAAATATTGTAAAATTCCGTGTTTGAAGAAAATCAGTGGACCGGAAGTAGGCTTTTATTGAAGTTTTTTGAGTAAAAATTAGTTTTTTCAATAATTGAAGTTTCTCTGCTTCGGATTTCATTAAATTTAGAATATTAATTATGAATAAAAAGGCCTGTAATTTTTGTGAAAACATTTGTCCGAGAAAATTCATTAATGAAGTTAGTTGTGGTTGTGTCCTCAAAGCTGGAAAGCATCAGAGATATTTTCCGTGATATCGACCGGCTTCTTTTCGTGGTCATCGACCGATTTCGGGCGTTCGCCCATCATCAGGATGTTTTGTTAAAATCGTGTGTAACATAGACTTGCACAGAGCAAATTTAGTTGATGCACTTGAAACAGATCGAAAATTTATCAATTATAACTATGTAGACTACAGTAAGAGAAAGTGTGCAGTTGTGTGATGGTTTCACAGCAGTTTTTACTTTCTCTCACTCCTAGTAAGAGGAAGTATTGTAATCGTGCCAAATTTTCGATATCGAGTTTTCACCGGTAATATCCATTTTGAGGTCCCCTGATTCCAAAAAAGTGGTTTTTAGAAAATGGTCTCTTTGTGTGTGTGTGTGTGTGTGTATGTGTGTGTGTGTGTGTGAATGTATGTGAACAGCATAGCTCAAAAACAAAGAAAGTTCAAACTTGATATTTCGTTTAGGTATCACCATAGGATCTGACAGTAAGTTATGTATCAAAATTCCTCAACCGGATGTGCCACTTTATTAAATGATTTTTTTCACTTTTTCGCGATTTTCTCGAAAATGGCTGGGTCGATTTTCTTCATACTTCATATAACATACAAACATCAACTAAACATACAAAGATCTACAACTTTTATTTAAAACATTTCTCTGAGAAATTTCATTTAAGGGCACTTTTAGGGGAGAGTTGGTGTTATTGTTATGTTTTTCTCTAAAGTGCTATTATAGTTGATTATACAATTCTACCATCCGAACAAAATTAATTAGAAATAATAGATGGCCAAAATTCCGAGTTTGAAGGAAATTAGTAAACCGGAAATACTTTTTAAAGTTTTTTCAGTTTCCGGCAAATTTCATTAAATTTGGTACATAAACTATAAAATTTGCCAATTACAATTATGAGAAATGGAGTAAGAGAAAGTTGTGTGAGTGTTTCACACCAGATTTTTTTTTTTTAAAGACATTTTTAATGTGTCGAAAAAATCAGTCTCTACATTTTTTAATAAACACTAAAAGCTCCTCAAAAACAACTGACTGAGGAGTCAGTGCAATTTAAGTAAATTAAACAGTAATACAACCGCATATTATACAATAATAGCACTGCATAGTAAGATAAAAAAAATCACTAGGAATTACCTATGAATTATTGATATTTTATTATTTTATACTGTTATATCGATATTTTTTTTATATCGCTATTCTGCTATTTTTTTATTTCACTAGGCATTATGCTTATGAAATGCAGTGAAGAGCAAGTGAGCTTTCAGGAAGCATATGAATAAGTTTACAACATATAAGCTAAGTATGTCTCTGAGAAACCAACATCCATAAAATGAGATTTTTTGGAGGGCATATGAAATGGATTTTGCCTTCCCTCTAATTGTACTTAATGATGCTACTTATACTCGTTTGATCTCTCAGTCATGAGCCAAGCGGATTCAATTTGAATCCTATTATTCGATATTTTTTCGCATCAGAAGAAAAATTCAAATAATAATAGTAATCATAGAGTTTTATTTAGAAACTAGGATACATAAATAATTACAATGTATCAAAAACATAAAAACAAAAATAAAAGTATTTCGTCTCCTTTGCATTTAAAATAAACATAACTCTTCAGGCAATGGTTAGAAAACCGTCTGCCGAGTTATCACAAAAATACATAAAAAAAAAAAAACCAAACCAAAGGATAAAGTACAATTAATAATTGAATTCTTTAATGAGTATTCCTCTATACTTCATGGCTACCTTTAAATATTTACATAGCTTGTTCCAATTATCTGACCAATTTAAAATATTACATATTTCATCAAATGATAATAGTCTTTTATTGAAATATTGGAGTCTGTAGGGAGCCAGTATCGGACAATTCCCAACGAAGTGTAGTATATGTTCTTTCTGTTTTAAATTCAAATATATTAAACAAAATAAAAACCCTATGACGCAACAACCCATGAAGGGCCAAAGCTTGCCAGACGACGATGTGGATAGGGGGCGTATGGGTAAGCTTGCCGCAGTTCCCACGCCGTTTAGTTCCGGCCTTCGCTACCAAGTACTCTACTAACTGTAGCTTCCCACTTTTTATCACGGGGCTGGGTCAACACCGACATTGCAAGAAAGGTGAGAGCGCTAGCCATTAGACAAACGCGTGAGGACAAAACAAAATAAAGAATATTAAAACAAATTGAAAGCAAGGTAATTGAGAATATAATTATTTATTTAAATCTGCTTATACGTTTAACATCAGAGAGTTGGAGAGATTATAATTATAAATGATAAAAAAAATCTCTATTCACAGGAGAACTAGAAATAAAATAATTACGTTTACAAACATGAGGTGACCCGTAGTTAATTAATACGTTTTACTGACCACTTTTAATCATGTTAATTCACAGAATGTAATAAAAAAAAGTTTCAAACAAAGAGGAATAAGTATTACATAAGAATAGATGAGACCCATAAATAATGAACGATTATTATAAAAAAAAAGAAATAATTATATTTCCCAAAGAACTTGCAGACTTACGAAAATCACTTGTAAAATACTAATAAATTACTAAATCTATCTAATTATAAAATATTAATACCCCATCAGCAAAGAACACAATTCAACGCCTCTTACAAAAAAAAATTATCAGCCTTATACTTTGTATCTAACTCGGAGCATGGTACACTCGAAGAAAATAGGGAATACTGTCAAAACCATTGCCACATATTGTGCAGGGCAGAATGTAAGCATCATTACTTCTAGAAGAAGTAATGATGCTTGTAAACGTACGCGCGGACTTGCACCTAGTCAGATTTATATTCTCTAAGTAATTGAGATAAAAAGTGTAGAAAAATATTTTGTATTTGCTTGGCACCTTATTTCTTCCTTACAAAATTAAATTCATATTATAATAATGAAATATATACATTATAAATAAATGTTAATAATTAATGAATATGAATTAGTTAATATCATTAAAATTAGTTTTTCGTCTTAACTCTTCAAAGATTTCATACAAACTATTTTTTTGTTAAAGAACTTGAATTTAAATAAAAATAGCGCCTTCTATGTATTCTTAAGTTCTCAACATTGTTACTAGATGGCAGATTAAGAAAAAATTGTTCAATTTAGTGCTTGAAATTGCCGCTACATTTTTGACATAACCTTACATACATACTACCAGTCCACATGATGGTCAATCCGGTTGATTTTGATAGCACTGGTTTTGACCAAAACGTTTTAAGTGTGGGTTTGGTTAGTTTGGTTATTGTGGTAGATGGTGTTCAATCTAGATTCAAAATTGTACAAGGAATAGCTTTTAATAATGGAAAAAGCGGACAAAATACAAATGTTTGTAGATGATGCAGAAAATTTAATTTATATTTGTGAAGGTAAGTAAATTAATTTTAATGTTTATTGAGAAAATTAATTAATTTTTCAAATTAATTTCTCTTCAAATTTTGGCCTTTATTAACCAAACTTGAATATTTATTTTTCTACTAAATAAGGCTAACGTTTTAGAAATCATTAAGATATTCAATAAAACATTTTTAATTTAAAATATAAGATGTTTTACTAAGAAAGTTGCGAGTTCCGTGGATTGAACTGGAAATCCTTGAGTTGACAGGCTTTGGGAACGTTACAATGAATAACAAATTTTTTAATGGTATCAGTAGTATATTTTAGGGAATTAATCACTAATGTCCAAAATTCTTGTCTGGAGATCTTTCCTTTTGTTTTTACTTTCTCTTCCTTCCATAAAAAGGAGAGTTTTGCGATCAGAGAAAGTTTGCCTAATTGAAATTTTTACGGGAAATTTATTCACATTTTCTGTTAGAGCTGGGAAAATGATTTGTAGTAAATTATCTGAATTGTATGTGAGTGTAAGTAAAAATATAACTCTAACACGAAAAAACCACAGGATATTCAAACCTGATACTAAGTTCGGGCAATCGACACGAAGATTTCTGTTAAAATCCAAAATATATTTTACTGATGTTTTCTTCATTTCCTCGAAACGGCCTAAGGACTTTATTTAGGCCTCCAAGTTTTATTTGAAAATTTGGGGGGGGGGGGGATTGATTTTCTCGGGCTTCTGATATTTTATAACTTTGTATGGGGAGGTGGGTGGGGGGAAGGCAACTTTTCATCTAAAGTTGTGACTTCATCTAAAAAAAAAAGACCATTTTCTAAAAACTAATTTTTTGGGTTCAGGGGTCCAAGCTGTTGCTGTGCATATCAAAGTGGCTCCACTAAATAACGGGCTAAAACAATTTTTAAGAAAATCTATGCTGATATAACTTGGAATGTGTTTTACAGTTTTCCTGATTTACATAAAAGTTAAAAATTAATATTTTAATTACAAATCACTTTTATTTGTAACAAATTTTGAAGTAAATTGTTGTAACGGGTTCTGGAAATGCTACGACATACGTAGATAAATAACATTCAACACACACCATTTTCTAAAAATCACTTTTTCCAGAGCCTCAAACGCTTATATCCGGAGAAAATTCAACATCTAAAATCGACAAGAATACAATACTTCCGCTTAAAGCATGTGAGAAAATAAGAACTATTATGCTTTTTATTAAATGAGGTTAAGTACCACTTGTATTTTTTTTTTAAATGGTTTCTACATTGCTTGTTTTGTTATTGATAGGAACAAATCTAACTTCAGAAAAACTGAATGAACTAAACGCTGAAAGTCGCAAATCCGGTAATTGATTACCTACTGATTCATATATTTATACTAGTAAGTGTTGACTGATTTATTTATTTGTTTTTTACTTTGCAGACTTCATATGGACTCGCAAATTGCAATCGGAAGAAGATACGAAAGCAACAGAGGAAATGATAGATTTCCTATCTACTGAAAGAATTTCAAAGGCACTGAGTGATAAAAAAACCCATAAGACAAAAGTATGGGAAGAAGTGGCTGCACATTTAATTTCTTGTGGCTACAAAGTGGCTGATAATATGAAAACCGCATCAGTAAAATGTCACCAGAAATGGCGTAACTTGGAAAGAAGTTACACCACATATATTAACCATTCTTCCGAAACTAGCAAAGGTCTAAAAAAACCACCTCCGTATTTCGACAAAATGCATTCAATCCTGGAGAAGAAGCACCAACAGCAGCCTGCCTCGACATCAAATGCTGTTCTGCTTGCCAGTGGCGATGAGATGTTGCAGAGTGACATGGTAGTTGCTGCAGAAAGAGCAGCAGTGACCGCTTCTGTTGGTGGAATAGATAAACTGTTGATAGACGGTCCAAACGAACTTGGAAATAATGAGGAGCCTTGCAGTACGGCCTTGCTTGGCACTGGAAAGCTCGGTACCAAACAGCGGACAATAGGACAGGAGATTTTGCGCACTCTTCGTAATTTTAAGCAAGATGAGGAGAGACGTTTCGCTATACTCCATAAGCTTCTGAAGGAGAACCTAGAAGAAAAGAGAAATCTAAACCAAGCACTCAGGCAATATCTTACCACCATCACCAACCCACACAAGAAGAGAAAAATCGATGGTGATTCCTTATCATAATCATTCGTTTAATTCTCTTTGTACATATGAGGTTTCATTAGACATTTTTTGAAGGTACGGAGAGAGAAAGTATTGCGTATATGTCAAATTTCCAGAATTGAGTCATCACCCGGAACACATAAGGTCCTAAATGTTATAATTAAAAAATACTTGCACCTTTTCACTTCTACCAGTGCATTTACAATGCAACGTACTAGGCACGCAACGATCCAAGACTATATTCCCAGGCATATACTGCTGTTAATTTTCATCAGAGATATTTTTCGCGATGGCCTACTTCTTTTTGTGGTCATCGACCGGTTTCGGGCGTTCGCCCATCATTAGGATGTTCTTGTCAAAATATCAAAGACTTCCAAAGGCCAAATTCAGTTAATACACTCACAGTGTGCAGATCTTTAGAGAGCAACAAACCGAATAGCAAAGTAAACCTCACCGTTGCCCGCTCTAAATTTGCTTCATCTGACAGCGAAAAATCAGAAATGCTTGCAATGCATTTAGAGAACACATTCCAGAAGAAAAACATTCCTAACCAATAAACTGAACTAGTCAGTAAATTCTTAACTCGATTTGGTTATATCTGGAAAAAATATGAAATAATCCTATCACTCCAAATGAAGTTAAAAAGACCTAACACACGTACGTACTCCTGCAGACGACCTAATCCCAATTTAGTAATAAAAAAATTGACTGACAAAGCAATAGCGAATATAAGTTTACAACTATTCACTACGTAACAGATACTTTCCCAACGCCTAGAAAAATCGCAGTAGTTTCGGTTTTCCACAAAGCTGCAAAACCAAAATATGAGCCTTCCAGCTATCATAAGTCTTCTTCCTAACCTCTCAAAAGTATGCGAAAAGCTCACATAGGCGCGACAACAGACACGTCTTATTGAAAATAACATTTACCTTTCCCTTTCGACCCTTTAGTTTGCGAACCTTTAGTTTGTATTTCGAAAATCTTGATTTGAACAAAAACAATACTCGACTGTCGTTCGCCATTCGACAATGTAGACTCATTCCAAATCTCTCTGTTTTTACAAGCAATACCAACCTCATTTCTCAAGGACAGGACATTTGACATTTGAGGTAAGAGTAAATTCGACTCTTAGCTCTCGACGAAATATCAGGGCCGGTGTTCCTCACTGCTCTGTTCTTAGCCCTATCCTGTTTACGGTTTACATTATACACGACATTCCTACTTTCAATACTTCTGTTCTTGCCATTTATAGAGACGACACCCTCCTTCTTTCAAGATATCATAAAGTTTCTGAAGCTATTAACAATTTACAAAAATTATTAGACAAAATAACAGACTGGTTTCACAATTGGAAATTAGACATAAATGTACAAAAGGTGCAGGAAAAATTTATCCTCCATGGAATGCATCCAGCCTAAACTCGTAAAAATAAACAACAGCGCGTAGAATGGAAGAAAAAGAACGTAACCTTAAGGAACCTTTAAGGAACGAATGTAACCTTAAAATATCTTGGTTCACAACCCGATACGAGAGTATACAGTTAACACAAGAATTAAGGCACGCCTGCCAAACTCTTAGACAGCTAATTAACTGACGGACGCCATTAAAACCGCAATGCCCTCTAGACTTCATTATATATGAATACTTGGACCTTTACTGACATACATCTGCCCCATATAGATGATGCCTGCTTCGCAATGATGATAGTGGTGCCCCCGTGCTAGGTGAGAGGTGGGCTGGTTACCTGCGGGTCTAGGGCCGCCAGCTCACAATTCCACTCTCTCTAAACACATGCCCCATATAGATGGGAGGTAGTAAAACTTTATAGAAAAAGTTGCTAGTGTTCAGAATAAAGTGCTGCGCCTTGAGAGAACCGTGGTTTACGCGGAATGAATAAATCCCAATGAACTAGAAATCTCAATAATTAAAGACTTCATAGACAGGACAGCACATATATTTTTCAAGAACTTACAAACACAGACGCTGGAATAGAAGGCCAAATTGGACAGAAAACTCCCGATGACGACTTAAACTGAAATTAACTTAGGACTTCGAGATTTATCAACAAATTAATATTTTTAAAAAACGCACTTTGTGTTATTATTTTCTAAGGCAGAAATAAAGATACTTTTATTCTTTTTTTTCTCTTCCTTATTAGCCTCATGGCCTCTATCTTGGGACTTAGCAAACATCCCTAATATGAGATGAGGTTAGGTAAGTGTTATAATACAGAGATTAATAGTATAATATTCAGAGATGTATATTGTGTGTATACCAAATACCTTGACTTGGCAAAATTTACTTTCCCCGCCGTCTGTTAATTTACTCGTCTTCTCAGATAGACCTGATCGGTCTCCCAGACGCTTCAGAGAAAGCATACAGGGAAGTAACCTACATTAGAAACTACTCTGTGGATGCTACTGTAAAGTTGGCTGCTATGCGCAAAATCTAAAATCGCACCTATGAAAGTAGTTTCAACTCCCTCCTTGAATGGTGCGCAGCTGTAAACGGTTTTGGTACAGCTACACTGAAAGCTATACGAGCCACGTCGACCGTATCCACAAGTGTTAAATGTGTATTAATGAATGCAAGTGGCCAGACTGAAGAAAAGGTGAGGGCAAAATCGGTGTTGAGCATCGTGATGAAAAGTGGGAAGCTACAGTTAGTAGCGCCCTAGGCAACGAAGGCCGGAACTAACCGGCTTGGGAGCAGCCCCCACACGCCTCTCCCATATTCAAATCGCCGTCTGGCAAGCCTTGGCGCCATAGGAATAATTATGATTATATTTTAAGGGAAAACTGATGTAAAATTGTAATTAAAATTTTAAAGTAATGGGTAATAATGACAAAAATTTTTTGATTTATCTTGATATTTTATTGTCTACAGTGTTAGCAAATAATGTTTGCATTCTTAAGGACGTCAACTACAAATTAATATATAAAATATTTAAAAAAAGTCTATTTTATTGTTTTTGACACAAATACAGTTACGAACAACATCAAAATTATTTGCTGCTGAAAGTCTTGTTAATTGATTTGTATTCCGACTGATCCTTGATCGGATACAAAGTAATTCATAAATGAATGCCTAACCGAAAATGCTTCTCTTGTCGAAGTAGGTGCAGGAGCTTTTTGCAATTGTGCCAATTGCCGTCGACTTCAACTACTTCTTGCTTGCAGGCGAAACTATTTTGAGCGAGCTTCTGTCGGAGAATAGTGGTAATTTATCCAACCTCTTCTTTTTAATGATAACAAGAAGTCGATCTCGTCAGGTGACATACGAAAGCATTCCTTGAATTTCTGTGGATCGCTTCTCAGTTCCGGTATCAAATGGTGGAATTCTCCAAATTCATCTCTCCTGCTGTTCATTATAATTTCTCTTAATCCAAAAAAAAGGAAGTATTGTGATCTAGTCAAATTTTCATGCACCCACTTCCTTTTCTTCTTCAATAAACTTGTTAATAATAATTCATCATCATTACTTCCAAGGTGATTTCATGCGCGACATGTCGGATGGCTAGTGTAGCTCGCAAATCTAGCGTAGCTCTCAGTTTTGCTGAAACATATCTCGTAGGGTTAAATTTGACAGAATTTTCGCTTTCTCTGTCTCTGGAATGATATTGCACTGGCTCCACTTTCACACTACAAAATGGGGGTAATAGAGTATCTATTATTCAAGAGATCTTAGCTCCCGATTATTGGTCGTATGTGAAAGGGATGGAAAACACCGCCGACTAGGTTTCTAGAGATTTAACACCTAGTAAATTAAAAACGTACTAAGGTTTCAAGGGCCATCTTGGCTCTAGCAAGAAAGTTCTATATGGTTCGTATTGCATATAAATTAAAGGATATACATTTTCCTGAACAAGAAGTGGAAGTTCTCATCACAGCCCGCGATGAAAATAATTTATTTCGCAGCTTTATCGATAGACTTTCCAGCTTTGTCAAGCTGAGAAGAGCTTTGTTTATGTTCTAGTATTTTGTAAAAAAATGGTTAGGCAAACCGTTCCTTACTGCTGTCTCTCTTGAGCAAGCTGAATTAAAGCTGATGAAATTATACTCCAGACCCTTATCAATTCCTTAGTTCAGATCCTTCTGAACCTTCCGTTTTAACCATCGCTTACTTTCTGCTACAGCATAACTTAACTGAATTACCTTCTGTTCCCATTACAGAAATTCCTCTGAATCGCCTGTCAAGATTCTAGCTTGTAGTCAGAAGATCCAAGATTACTGGAAGCGCTGGCATGTAGAATATTTGCACTCTGTACAAACTTGTCAAAAATGGACAGCTGATTCGCCCGCAGTAAAACACGCCCGCATTAGAAATGAACACTGACCCCCTATGATATGACCCCTCGGCATAAAGAGAAGATACACCCCGGGTTCTCACAGTAACCACTACTGTAAGAACAGCAATGTGCTTCTATATGAGACTTCTGGTGAAAATATGCCCTTTCCCATCGCACTAAAATTGTTACATTTTACTTTCTTTATCTGTTTATTTTTTTCTTATTTTTTTTTCTCTTCTCTGGTGTGTTATTCCCAATCTTCCGGGGAGGGGAGGGGGGGGTTGATTCTTTTTATCTTGTATATTAAATCATATTTATACATACTCTGATCTGTACAATGAAGGAACACTGTATGCGAATCCACTATTCGTTTTCTTAATTTCCTAAAAACGCCAAAATATAGAGCAAGCATGCACCTCTTGTACTGCTTAATTACCACTCCTTTTAAAAATTGTACTTAGAATTTAAGTTCAGTTCATCTCCAACAGTAGGAAGATCCTATCCTTAACTTTCTTCGCCAAGAGTCACGTTCTGACCAATTGCGAGCAAGAAGATATAAGAAGTAAGCTACATTATACCACTTTCGCATATATTTATTATCAAGAAATACTGTCTACTTAAGCCATTCTAATCGGTAGGCCTAGTTTGTAACTATCCTTTACCTAAGGGTTTCACTGAACATTTCGTTCGTACTAGGTCGATTAGAGCCCCTACATTTTGTCCGGTCGTCAGGCCAAAATAAACGCACGCAATATAAATTGTAATTTTTAGTTCAAGAGAAAGTCACATCACATTTTTTTCTCTTTTAAGAACTGGCGACATCAAGGCGATCACTTTCAATGAGCGCCCATTTTTGGCCAGCGCACGTTAAAAGTTACGCCAACACTGAGTTAGATGATTGTAAATATAAATTAATTAATTAAAAAGTTGCGACTGTTTTTATGGAAATAAGACTTTAATCCATTTAAGAACAAAAATTCATACACAGTGAACACTTAACGTTAACAAATGCAATGTTTACAGTTCTCTGCATCGCAGTTAACGGACGGCTTACTTCCAAGGCGAAACTGTAAAATTGACTTATGTCCATTTTTTCTATTTATATTTATATATTGGTACGCCAAATTCCATGTCCATACATATCAGCTCCTTGCACGTTGGAAATAAATTCTGTTGTACAGCCTCTTGCATACTAGGACACATCATCAAGTTCTTGAACGAGAGTAAAGCCTAGTCAAATAGTAAATGTTGCTTACATTTATTTTGATTAATAAAGATAATAAACTTTATATAAATGACAACAAACAGATGTACTCACACGCCAGGCGGGCGCCGGGATATAACCTTCTAAAAATATTTTCGGATCAGAAAATAAGTCTACCAAGGAAACTCCCATTGTTATAATATACAGTCCTCCGATTGTCATAAAATCTTCGTATAATCTCTACGATTAGAAAATTTTAAATTTGAAATGGCTCATTTTTGACAAAATATTTTAATTAGAATGTTTATAATTTTTCTTAATCCTAAAAAGAGGAAGTATTGTGATCTAGTCAAATTTTCTGTATTGAGTTTCACCGAATATACACGTTTTGAAAACGGTCCCCTGAGGCTGGAAACTAGGTTTATAGAAATTGATTTGTATGTGTGTGTAAACTTGATATTAATTCCCCAATAACAAGAATTTTGATCAAATTCCTCAGCCGGAAGTACTACTTTACTGAGTGCATTTTTCACTTATTTGCAATTATTTCTAAAACGACTCCAACGATTTTCTTTAGCCTTGGTATATTAACTATACATACAAAGTTACAACTTGTGGTGGTTGGTTCCGCAGAGCTGGAAAGCATCAGAGACATTTTCCGTGATAGCCTGCTTCTTTTTGTGGTCATCGACCGATTTCGGGCGTTTGCCCATCATCAGGATGTTTTTGTTAAACAGTGTGATAACACAGATTTGCACAGAGCAAATACCGTTGATACACATATATGTTACATTATACATATGTCGTTAGATGATGCACATGTTGATGAAAGTTACAACTTTCCTCCGGGAAAATTCATTTAAGGAAGCTTTTGGAGGAGTGTGGATTATGTTTTCCTCTAATAAACTATTTTAATTTATTATACAATTCTATCATCTAAATAATATTAATTAGAATTAAATATGTTATAAAAATTCTGAGTTTGAAGAAAATCGGCGGTCTAGAAATTGAATTGAGATCATCCAGCGATGATGCTGTTAGTCAACAAGGTGAGAGGGGCCAACAACGGACGATTCAGCGCCTTCGAGGATTGGAATGGAAGTGTGGTTGAGGACAAATTAGCTGCTAAGGGATTAAGGTGTGTTGATAAGTTTTATGAAATTGGTTGCAATGAGATTTATCAAGGAGTGGATATACAAGGAATTTTCAGATCTTCATGTATAGTTAAGTGGTGTATGATAGGCCAATCAAAAATTTACCATGTGGACCACGCCCACATTTGACACCTTCACTTCTACACTGTGATTGGCTAATTATTTCTATCAAAAATCTATTTTAGAATTTTTTTTAATTAATTTTCCCTCCCTAGGTATTTTATAAGATTATCAAATTGTGCAATAAAAATTATAAAAAAAAAAAAATGCAAAAAATTAAGTTATTAAATATAGTTAAGTAAATATAATATTTACTGCTGTAATTAATTTGAGCTACAAGAAAAAATTCAGCATTTTCATTCCATTATTGAAAAAGAAAGCAAAAAAGAATTAGGCAAAAATGCTGTGATCCGCCATTTTGTATTGGGCCGTTTATACTAATGGAACCAAATAAAATTAATGTCAAACACCCACAAAAATTTCTCCAAGGAATTCATAATATTCATAAAACTTTTCTTAGACCTGAGTTTGTAGCTAGCTTTACGTTATATTAATTTTATGAGTGTGGCGCAGTTCACAAAGTATTGAAAGATTAAAATCTACGCATGAGCTAATTCAATCAAAATCTGTTTTTCGGCACATCTTAAAAAAAGGAATCGAACCAATTATTAGTGCAATTAAACAAATAAATTATAATAATAATAAGTATTATTATATATTAGCGTCGAAGAACTAGACTATGTAATTAAGTAAATAGGAATAAGAGAAAGTCTTGTGAGTGTTTCACACCACATTTTTTTTCTTTTAATTTATTCAAATGATAAAAAGTACCTAATCAACTGAATGCGACCTAGTGCGCATGTGCGACACTCGGTACAGTTTTGATTCACGAAATGAAGCCATGTGCGATCATCAACCAAGTTCAAAACTCTTGGGGGTTTATTTGGAAAAACGACCAAATTCAATTGAGGTATTGGTTTGAAACGTATATAGGCAGCTATCACTGCGCATATTCTGGACAATCTCTGATTAGAACATTGTAGGTTAGGGCTATTTCGAAACGATAGAAGCACTAATGACAGCTCCAAATTAACTGACTAAGCTAAAAATGTTGACAGTATGTACTTCATTTGACTGAAAACTGATATAAGCAGGTTTATAATGTATATAAAGTGAAAAAATTTTAGCGCCTGACCTGGCAAACCGTCTTAACGGTTTAAAACATTTAGGAAGTTAGGAATTGACCGTTGCGCTAGTATACTGCATGTTTATAATTGGCTGCCGCGCTAATATTGCAAAAATTTAAGTGACAATTCAAAATTAAAAGTCTAGCTTATCTTGAAAATATACAAAATGAATTTAATTTAATTTAAGCAACTTGAAGGGAAAAATAAATACAAAAATATTTAGTGTTGTAACTGATCTATGGTGGGCGGTGCACAAATAGTACACACTCACTTTTCATTTATTTTAGACTTGAGATTTTCATCTTGTCAATATTAGTTATATGTGACTTGTATCTTTTACGAATACTGTGTACAGACTGGGTTTTGATTATTTCTAATAATCTTTCTGAATATGTTATAAACTTTGACTCGAACAATTGTAAAGATATTCATGGAATTGATTAGTATGTTGTGTATGGAAGAAACTCAATATAATTGAGCAGCCACACATTTTGCACAATTCTCTTCAAATGCTAAAAAGCAGCTTATCAAATGAATACGACTTAGTGCGCTTGTGCGACATGTGTTACAGTTTTGATTCATGAAATGCTATAAGCGATCATTAACTAAGTTCAAAGCTCGTGGGGGTTTATATCCTCCCTGCGTTTTATCAAACTCACTTGGGTTCTAATTTAGTTTATATATTATTATTAACTACAGGTATGTTTGAATTAATGTCAGCAAATAGTTTAATAATAAAAGATAAATTAATAAAAATAAAACAAACATATGACTATTACCATAAATTTACTTAGGGCGACGTAACTGAAATTTTACCGCTTAATTAGACAAACATACCTTACTAAAGGAAAGATCACTATGGTATAAAATAAAGCCTTGGCTAGTTTGCAGGGAGAACACTTTATTCCATACTTCGGAAGTAATGTCTTCTATAAGGCCTTCCACAAAAAATAAATACGTTTCCAATGCATCCACAGCAAAACCTTTAATATTATAGGTTAGGTTATAATATCAGGTCATTAGTCTCAATTTTATACAATTAAAGCTACTTGTTATTTACGAATTTCAATTGTTTTGTCAAATTTTTGAAATTGACTTACACAAATTTTAACGGCCTCCAAATAAGACGAAAATGTTTTTTAGCAAACGGTCAGTATGAAATAAATATCGTGTGTATGAACAAAATATACCAAAAATGAAAAACCGCAGGAAGCTCACGTGTAGGTACCAAAAACTCATCAGATATTAATGTTTTGGTTAAAATCCACCAGCCGGAAGTGCGATTTTAATGAAGGTTTTTTTCTTATGTTTTGCGATTTTCTCGTCACAGCACCAATAATTTTCATTCTACTTACAACTTACTTATCACTTTATTTGAGAGATTTTTGCAGGAAAATTGAATTTTGGAAGTTAATGGGGGAGATGCAAAGTTAAGTCTTTCCGCTAAAGTGTCACTTGAAAATACAATTCCATATATAATGAAGATACATTAAAAACACTGATAGAATTCCAAATTTTATGAAAACCGGTCAACAATTAGTTGCCAGTACATACCGACGGATGAACCGTGGCCGATGCTCGAGCAGATGGTGGAACTGCGATGTCTTGAACTGAATGAGACGATTATAGAAGGTAGCTCAGAGGTTGTTCTGTGAGCAACTAAGAAGCGTACAGGCTAGCCACAGACGACTCCAAGAAGTTACAGACACATCATCCTCGACTTTGAAATAAATTTACATGTCAAAAATTTATAGCCTGTTATAGAATGCTGATCCAGCCACGATTACATTGGAAAAACACCTGGCATCGCATTTGGAATTGCAGAAAATGCTACGCGTACGGTTTAAATTCTTTCGAAATGATATCGACTGAGCACTTGAGATTCGTTTCCTGCACTTCAGCACGTAGAAGCATTTAAACATGACAACAGCACAGAAACAATATATATATATATATATCGCTGTCCCAGCTATAGGAAGAATTAACTTGAAGATACTTGTCGTCCATGTTTTTTTCATGATTTTGCCGGCTATTTGGGAAAATTTCCCTGCATCTAGTATCTGGGCACAATGTGCACCTTCTCAAACAAATATCATGATATTTCACCATCGGAGTATTAAAAAAAAAAAAACAAATTACCAGTAATCAAATGCTTTAATTCGGTGTCCTCTAAATAATTTCCACCTTCATTTACTGGGAAGTCCGATTTAATTTCAACTCCTTTATAAAATGGAATACAGGGAACAATTAACGATTTTCCAATTATATTTGCATTATGAAAAATAATTTTCTGAAATTTTTGTTTATATAATTGTTAATATTATTTTCAAAAGGTTTACTGATTCTATGATGAAGTGGTGAATTGTTAGTGATAGAGCCATAAATAAAAACCATTTTGTCTCCTGATTTGCCAACACTAGTTCACCCGTTAATCAAATAAATTATTATTAAACGTATTCATGATTTTAAAAAAAACAAAAACGAACTTATGTTACTATCTTAACACATTATAATATATTCACATATATTTATATTCTGGCAGAATAGTGTTATTGTGGTACGGTTACCGTGGCCAGGGGCGCTAGTGTCGGCTGGAGGCGCTTAACAAGCCTTTAAGCAATAAATACAGAACTTACTCTTAGAAGATGGCTAGCTATTGCAGTCTCACGAATAGCAACAAATAGGCGAGTTAATTTCTTATTCTCCAAACAATCTTTCATCATTGTTTTCAACGAGCCCAACATTTTTATAATAACCTTGAAAATGTAAAAATTAATTAAAAAAAGAAAAACTGCTACCGATTTTTCACGAAAAAGTCGAACATTGAAAATGTTTTTTTGGTATTATGTATATTGTAATATGCGCTCTAATCCGAGAACATCTTTTATAGATGTAATTCACTCCCACCCACCACTTCACTTCCCCCTCCCACACTTTACCCTCACCATCCTCACTTGGTGTAACGGTTTTGCATATGGCTTTTATCGTTCGGTTTTCACCGAATAGGTCCCGGTAATAAACATTTTCAATGTTGAAAACAAAAGAATCCGGCGTGAAACACGACTTTCTCTTATAGCGATTTACCTTAGTTTTATTAATTTATTATTTAGTTACAAATTTCACATAATAACGGATATGCAGTATTTGCATCCGAAAGATAATATAAAGGTTGGTATTCTAGAAACAGATTTTCTTCAGACTGAATGTATTTTGGCCATACATTAAATTCTTATTAAAATTATATGGGCGATAGAATCGTATAATATATTAAATTGGCAGCACTTTAGAAGTAAACCTAACAACATCCCTTCCCTAGAAAACCCCCTTAAATGCATTTTCCGGGAAAAATGTTGCACATAAAAGTTCTCTTTTAATGTTTAGTCGATACCGCAAGCTTGTAGAAAATGCTTGGAGCTGTTTTCAAGAAAATCGGAAAAACTGAGAAATCTATTCAGTAAAATGGTATATCCGATTTTTACCAAAAATCTTAACGTTGCGCCTCCTAGTTGCACCTAAACGAAATACCAAGGTTCAGCTTTCTGCGAAGTAAAAATATATTTTTCACAAAACAAGGGGCGTCCAATAAGTTGTCATCCGCAGTAAGTTCTGCCATTGTTAGAAAGGCTGTCTGGGTGAGTTGAGACTGTCCTGGACACATAGTTACAGTTCAGTCTGCGGTAAGCGCGGGAATTGACAGAATGGCAAATGCAGCTCTTTTTAGAAAATTCAAGAGTTGGAACTTCAATCCCGATTATATTCCTAAAGGAGGAGAACGAACTTTCCCTTTCGACACCTGTAAGAGATTTCTGCGTGGAAAACGAAAAAAATAAACTTTTCCGGGGAAAACTGGTGGGGGTACATTTATCAGCAAATAGCATTTTAATTGAAGAAACTTATTTTAGCCGCTTCAGAGTGAATTCCAAAAAACAATAAAGTCGCAGTTCCGGTTAACAAATTTTCTTCAAATTTGAATTCTAGCAAAACATCCTATTACTTAGGTGAATATAGAACCATACATTTACTGAAGTGGTTCTTTAGAGAAATGCTTAACGTCGTTAAATCCGCCAAAAAAAAACAATTTTCCTGTAAAAATACTTTAAATTTAAAATTAATAGACAGATACTAACTTTAAAGAAAATCGCTGGAGTAGTTATCGACAAAAATAGAAAATACTGAAAAATCTATTCACTAAAGTGGATCTATTCACTTCCGCCGCTGAATTTGACCATAACTTGACAAATACATTTGACCAAAGAACTGAAAAATTCATTTGTAAAGTGGTACTTTCATTTGAGAAATTCCGACTGGTAAGTTCCTCTCGGATCTCCTCTGGTGATTGATACCTAGACGGAATGTCAATTTTGAACTCTGTGCGCGATTTTTCGTTTTTGAGCAAAACACACACACACAGACCATATTCTAAAAACCACTTTTGACTCACGGGGCCTCAGAACTGTATCCAGTGAAAGCTTGATAACGAAAATTTGGCACGATTACAACACTACCTCTAACAGCAGTTAGAAAAAGTAATAGTTGTTAGAACTGGTATAGATGTGTTTAAGTGAAGGGAGATTACATTGAAAAATAGTAAGTTCAATTTGGTCACCACGTTTTGTTTTCAAATTGAGGTAGATAACGTAATGAACGCCTCCTCCTTTATATATGTTAATTATTTAAAAATGACTATTTTTCTAAATAAATAAAGACTACGAAATAAAAGTAAGTAACATACTGCTATTTTATTTTAGAGTTTAGGCACCGATAACAACAGCGCACGAGTGTGCTAACTGAACGAGAGCATGAAAATACTGAGAATTTACTTCAATTCAATATTTCCCTCTTTTTATAACCTGCTCTCTTTCTTATAACCTTAAATGCGTGGCTATTTGGGATTTATTTTGCAAGACGTTTTTGTTTCCGCGAATTATCCCTAGTTGCGGGTCAGTTAAAGTTGAATATTATTTTACATCACTTGTGAGAGAAAATAATGGCTGTTTTTACTTTCTGTCACTTGTGTTCAAAAGTATAACTTCATCTCCACTTTTGATTTAATAACGGTCACATTATAGAGAAATATTTGTAAACATACAAGAGGCGTTCAGTAATTAAATACCACAGTTTGTTCGTTTCATTGTTACAGAGCTTGTCTATGCAGGTTGAGACTTCTAATGACATACAGCATACAAGTTCCTTGTTCCAACTGCAGTAAGTTCTGGAATTGACAGGATGGCAAATGCAGCTCCGTATGGGTCCTACGAAGAAAGTGAAGGATTTTGAGCTCTGATCCCTAATTAAATTCCTCAAAAAAATTTTCGGTAATTGTTTACAAGCCGGGCCCCAAGATGGACGACCACCAACTACACTAATCTGCTTCCCCCACTCTTCTAGCACAGTAACCTTGAAATCCATGACATCGATAGTATCGATATTTAACACTTCCACTTAAAACTACTGAAACTAGTCAAATAATTTTTTCATTCTTTCTTGCAAAAGTTTCCCTGAGGTATGTTGCTCGACGCGTGTCGCTTTTTAATTAGGTGAGCGATCACCAGGATAAATGAGCTTCTATGTAATAATTAACATTGTTTAAACAAGTACAAATTATGAATTAAAATTTGAATCTAATTCGGTTATTAACTCATTTATCCTATTTAAACCAGGATAAATGAGCTTCTTCAGTCATTCCAATTTGGCAACAATGAGAAATTCAGGAACTTATTAATAAAGTGCGGGTAGACAATGCCAATTCATCGGCAATAATAGCTTGTCGGGGATGTTTCAATAATAACCATAATGAAACAAATTCAAATATTTTTGGAATTGTAAGGTGGGCTTTATTATAGAAGGTGTTCTTTCTTATTGAATGCTTAAAAGCGCACTTTACCCCGTTAACACTAATTTTGCGGCACCTAAACCTACCTTCATTTGCAATATATTTGCAAATGTGGTACAGAAGGACACGTTTTTTCAGTAAGCAAGCACCCGTGCCTCTGCAAAAACGCGATGACTGCTGATTCGTCACAGGACAGACGACCAACTTCTAACAGTTTGTAGCCACAATTATCGCACATTTTTCTGTGTTATATAAAAAGAAATACCAATAGGTATGTGAAATATTTAAAGTATTGATTAATAAAAAAAATCTGGTGTGAAACACTCACACAACTTTCTCTTACTCCAGTTCTCAAAATGATAATTGACAAATTTTATAGTTTGTGTACCAAATTTAATGAAATTCGTCGAAAACTGAAAAAACTGTTAGTAAAAGCGCACTTCCGGTTTACAATTTTCTTGAAACTCGGAATTTCCGCCATCTATTTATTTCTAACTAATTATGTTTGGATGATAGAATTGTATAATCAACTAGGATAGCACTTTGATGAAAATCTAACCCCACTCCTCCCCTAAAAGTGCCCTTAAAAGAATTTTCCCAGAGAAATGTTTTAGATAAAAGTTGTAGATCTTTGCATGTTTAGTTTATATATGAAGTTTCAAAAAAATCGTCGGAGCCATTTTTGGAAAATTGCGAAAAAGTGAATAAATCATTTAGTAAAGTGGTAAAGTAAACGCACTTCCGGTTATCCGATTTTTTTCAAACTCGGAATTTCAACAACATATTTAATTCTAATTAACATTATTTAGATGACAGAATTGTCTAATAAACTGAAATAGCACTTTAAGATGGAAACCTAACCCCACCCCTCCCCCAAAAGTGCCCTTCAATGCATTTTCACTGAGAAATGTTTCAAATAAAAGTTGTAGTCTTTGTATGTGTGGTTGATGTTTGAAGTATAAAGAAAATCGTCGGAGCCATTTTTGAGAAAATCGTAAAAAATCAAACTAGTAAAGTGGTACTTCCGGTTGAGGAATTTTGACAGATAACGAAGTGTCAGATCCCAGGTGATAGATACCTAAACGGAATAACAAGTTCAAACTTCTACGGTTTTTCGTTTTTGAGCTATGCTGTTCACATACATAGCATACATACATACACACACACACACACCACACCCCCAACACACACACCACACACAAAGACCCATTTGCTAAAAACCACTTTTTGGGACTCAGGGGACCTCAAAACGGATATTTCCGGTAAAAAACTCGATATCGAAAATTTGACACGATTACAAATACTTCCTCTTACTAGAAGTAAGAGAAAGTAAAAAACGCAATGTAAAAGACTAGAAAAAGTAATATTTAAAATTTTGACACTTGTTATAAAGGGAAGCAGAATATTAACTGATACTAAGTGACCGTTAACGGCTAATCTGTTACGTTACTTTAGTGTGTGTGTGAGAGATTGGACAGTTCCCAGAGGGAGGTTTTGTGTTAAGAGAAAAGTAACTGAAATTAATTGGAAAACATGTAAATTGTGTGTAAAAGTTAAATTTGAAGCTTGGATTACAGCCAAAACATGAAACACATGCAAAAATTGTAGAATAAAATGGTAAAATAAAATTTTAAAATAAAATAGGGGGAAAAAATCGATATGTACATTATCGGAATAATGACCGCTGCATGTAAGTGTGCTAGAAGAGTGGGGGAAGCAGATTAGTGTAGTTGGTGGTCGTCCATCTTGGGGCCCGGCTTGTAAACAATTACCAAATTGGTCTCTTTCGAAATCTCAAGAATTTTTATTTAGGTGGAAAATGATTTCCTGATGAAAATACATCAAGGGATCGATAATAGGGTTTCTAGACAGCTAAGATGTTTGATTTCTATTCTGAGGGCATTAGATTTATGAAAGCGAACTGGTATAGATGTGTTTAAGTGAAGGGAGATTACATTGAAAAATAGTAAGTTCAATTTGGTCACCACGTTTTGTTTTCAAATTGAGGTAGATAACGTAATGAACGCCTCCTCCTTTATATATGTTAATTATTTAAAAATGACTATTTTTCTAAATAAATAAAGACTACAGAAATACATAGATACCTTAATAGTAGAGTTATTTTCAATCAATTTGCCATCATCTAATATTCCTATCTCTACGTTTACATCATCGTATACGTTTAGTGTGTTGAAATTTTCCACAATATTAGTGGTTGTAATAGTTTCCTTTAAAATACAAACATTTTCTGATATTATTTTGGTTTTGAGCGAAAAGAAATATAACCTCAGAGACATTTTCCGTTGTAGCCTGCTTCATTTTGTGGTCATCCTCAAAAAAAATTAAATTATGAAGCAGACTACCACGGAAAATATCTCTGATGCTTTCCAGCTCTGCGGAACCAACCACCACAACAGAAATATAACCAGTTGAGAGGTTATCTATTTGAAGAATATAGGCAAAACTAGCCAGTTATATTTATACTTTCTCGTATTTCCTATTACCCTGGTAACATTTTCCATCTGATTATTATTATTGTCGTCATCTTCATTGTACGATATCAATTTTGGCGCTCGGCACAGACTCAGTGTTATTCCTTCATGTACAACTCATCTCTTATTACTTTTACCTAAATTAGTATCACCGTTCTTGTTGAAGTTTTAATATTCCAATGATTTTTTCATTATCATTATCATTGTTTAAATATTTATCTTAATTCCGAACATTTTGAGCCAGACCATCGCTGCTTTATTCCGGGCTGCTTGATTTTTTATTCTTGGTTTTTTTTTTTTTTTAAGCGAAAACTAAAGATTTATGTCATGGGAAGGCAGTATATATATACTGTAAAAAGTGGGAAGCTACAGTTGGTAGCGCAGGCCGGAACTAAATGGTGAACCACACGCCCCCCTCCCAATACAAATCGCCGTCTGGTAAGTCTTAGTCCTTCAGGGGCTATTGCGCCATTGGTTTACCATTTATTTATTTAAACAGCTTCAAAAAATTTTAATTTTAACTATCGGCTTATTTCTGACAAACTTGTCATTTAAATTTTCGTCAAATATCTTTATTTTCAATCCAAGCGCAGTAATAATTGTGGGACCAAAAAAGAAAATTTTCTTCAACTTCACAAACGTTTATTGTCCAACATTTCAGCCACCTTTGGTGTTCATTATTATGTAAAGAGCAGGTCAAGGAGGTTTTTATTTTAATTCTTATTGCCATGCTTTAAGGAGGCTGCGGCCGTACTGGCTATACGCCATGAATCTATCCAATGTTCCTTCCTTAATGATGTAAAAAAAAACAGATGTGAAACACGCACACACGACTTTCTGTTACTCTAATTAATACAATTTAATCAAGAAATTTTCTTTAAAATTGCACGTTACAATGATTAATTGGGCTGGACGTAAAAATGATGGTCGGAATTTTGTTATTTTTATTATATATTTGTTATATATTATATATAGCAAATATATTATATATTGTTATATATGAATTTTGTTATATATTTATTATTAAAACTAACAAAGCTTGGGCAAATTTAAATTTAAATTAATTGACAAGACCTTCAGTATTCCTCTAAAATCAATTATTTCAGAAAAATGTTCCAAATAAAAGTGATAGTCATTTATGTGTGGAGATAGTATACAAAGCTTAAAGGAAATCGTTGGAGCCGTTTTCGAGAAAAACTTAATCAAGTTGCGCTTCCGGTTAATGGATTTTGCCCGAAATCTTCGCGTCTGATACGGTGTTAGTTCCCACACAGAATACTAAGTTTGAGCTTCCTGCGACTTTTCGTTTTTGAGATATTGTTTTAACACACACACATATATATATATATAATATTATAGAAAAGTGGTCTTCAAATTTTGTCGACTCATAGAACCCTTAGAACGATAAGGTTTTTCGGGGAACCCCACCCCATCATTAAAATAATATTTAAAATAAATCAATATGTAAGGACAAATAGAGAAAATTATTATATTTTTTATTCAAAAATTTTAACATAAAATTAATGTAATGTACTCATTGATAGCTGAATATGTGGATGGGTCCGCAATGCCTGGGTAATATCTGGTATTTTATCCGTCGTAACATGCTTATTCCTTTTGTTCGTGACCGGTTTCGGATTTTCATCCATCGTCAGAGCAAATTCACCAAGTTCGTATAGAGAGTTCACTTCAACGCAATATTTCTGTTACACTCAACTTGCTGGTTTGTGGTTTTATATATGTACTATGTGTGTGTGTTAAATGCAAAATAGAATTACTATAAATATTATACGAGACATTAGAAAATAGTGTTATAAAGTACCCTTTAAAAAATAGTTATAAAGTGCTTCAAAACACTACTTTCTAATGTATAAACATAATTTATTGTAATTTTGTCATTAAACACACACACATAGTAACATAACCTTATAACCTCCCGCACATATATGCAACCAACAAACTAACAAATGTAAGTGTAATAGAAACATTGCGTTCAAGTGAACTCTCTACACGAACTTGGTGAATTTGCTCTGACGATGGATGAAAGTCCGAAACCGGTCAGGAACAAAAGGAATATGCTTGCTTCGACGGATAGGATACCAGATACTCATTGATAGCATTATATTTAGTGACTGGGGTTTGCTTGCAATTTTTTACACAACTGTGAAAATCTAACTCTATTGATGTTATCTGCAGTCGCATTTCATATTCTGCATTTAATTTGTTTCTATATTTTGTTTTTGTTGCCACATATGTTGAGAAAGATTTTTCGTTTAAATACGTGGTTCCCCACAGCATTAAAATGTTTACAGCTGAGTGGGTTCTGGGTATTCTGCATGAGTAAATGTATCTTTATATCGTTTAGTTACTAATAAACACTAGTCAGCTAGTGTGAGTGCTTTATGATTTTTATTTTGACTCGCAGAACCCCGGGGTCCCGCGGAACACAGTTTGAAGACCTGAGTATCCGTTAAAAAGATTTGTTTGCATTCAAGGACCTGCAAACATGTATTTCCAGTGTATTTCCATGTATGCCAAATTCGAAAATCTGGCAGTATCGCAATACTTCATCTTAGTACGAGAAAGTAATAAATGTGATTTAAAATGAAATTAGTGAAATAAAAAACATCTGTGGCGGGGACGCTATCCTGTACGTGACTTGCGGTTCTGTTTCCTTTTTCCGCATAGGGTCACCATCTCCTGAATCCCATGTATCACCACTGAAGTGTTTTTCGGAAAGAAAACAATACAACCCCACCCGGACGGTTCAGCTGAAAACGCTTTCTTCAATTCTATGGTCTGTACCGCTTCGATTTTTCTTTCTAAAGACATTAATTTCTTAATTAATCTATTCTTAATTCTTCTACAATTTATATTTTCCATCTACTTTACGCTTTGTTTTGGCCTAAAGGCTCTAAAGGCTAGCAATCCTACCGTTTGTACGAGAAGACAGGGTTCAATTCTCAGCGTAAGGAGTAAAACGATATTGAATCAACGTCTTGAGACAAAAATGGGGAGCTACGAGTTAAATTACCCATCTGGTAGACAAAGTCCCTTCATGGATTTAGTTTACTTTTAGTTGTAGATATTGGAGTAATCGTTTCAATGAACATTTAATTTGCAAAAATTGGTTATCCCAGACGAAATTGAACAGAGTGAGATAAAAAGGTGTACACAAAATACAGCAAACAAAACTACTTCCCACTCACTTTCACTATGTGTCCAGACATGATTGGTGCATTGATATCGATGCGATAGATATTGTACAATAGTTCTTTACAATCGACTTCAGCACTTCCTAAAAATACTTTTTCCAATTTGTCCACTTCGTCATCCATCTGCATTGCTTCACCGCTAAGATATTTTTTATCTAAATCAAAATCTGGAGCAATTCTTGTAGTTTTCCTTTTTGAAAAAAATTCATCACCTCTATCTTGTGTAAATAATGCACCAAATGTTTCCGACGTCTCAAGAAAAAATCCATATATCTAAAACAAAAAACAATGAAACTAGTTATTCTCTTCTTCTTTTTTTATTGTCTTTGCGGAGAGACCAAGCCCTATGCTATCCAAAGCCCTTCTGGGTCCTTCTAGCTACCCCAAAGTTCGGAGCCTTCTCAGTGCACTGCCGGACAATGTTGTCCATCACCAGACAGTGAACTGTAAGAGGGCTCCTAGGAAGATAAAATCTAAGCAGCTGGACTCGAAGTCGGGGCCTCCGCGTTTCTAGTCCAGCGCGCTACTACTGAGCTAATCCCTTCGCTTTTCGCTTGCTGCGGTTGGTGCTGATATAAATATTGAAACTTCTTTAAATTTGGTTATGTTTACTTAGTCCTAACATCAATACAAAAATAGAAGGTATCAATACAAGGTATCAAATACATGTATCAATCCAAGGTCGGTAATAGTTGAAGTGTTCACATTGTAGTTCAGAAGAGAGCGCCTATATATATCTTTGAATTACAGATTCCTCAGAACTTACTAAAATAAATTTTTCCGGGAAAATGTTTCAAGTAAAAGTGACAGGTGTCAGAGATATTGTCCCTGATAGCCTGCTTGCTTTTGTGGTCATCGACCGGTTTCGGGCGTTCGCCCGTTTTTTGTTTTTTGTCAAGCAGTGTGATAATAGACTTGCACAGAGCAATTTAGGCGATACACTCAATAGTGTACCCTCAAGTGTTCACTATTATTATTATTATTACCAACTCGGGAGGGCCATATCCCGGCACTGCAGCCAACAGAGGCTATCGTGCCATGCACGAAAGAGTGTATCAACTAAATTTGTATGTACACTCAAGTGTACATTTAATACACATTTATAGACAATACACTTGAGTGTACACAGAACTTAATTTGCTCTGTGCAAGTCTATGTTTTCACACTGTTTGACAAAAAACATGGGCGACCGCCCGAAACAAGCAGGCTATCACGGAAAATATTTCTAATGCTGAGGAACAACTACAACAAAAGTGGTAGGTATTTATATGTGTAGATAGCATATGAAGTTTTAGAGAAAATCATTGGAGTCGCTTTCGAGAAAATCGCATAAAACTGAAATAAAACACTCATTAAAGTCGCACTTCCGGTTGATGAACATGGCCCGAAACTTACATGACGGACAGGCTGTTGTAGTACCTAAATGGAATACCAAGTTTACGTCATTTTTAGTTTGTGATATATTTTGTTAAAACACACACACACCACATACCCATCATTCGCTAAAAACATTCTTTTTCGTACTCAGAGGACATCAAAATCTAAGTTGCCGGTAAAAAGTAAATTTCGAAAATATGACACTATCGCAATACTTCCTGTTAGTAGAATTAACAGAAGTAATAAACGTGATAAGTTTATATTCGTGCAATTATAAACACAAGTTTAGGAAAAATCTTTGTACTGGTAACGGGAAATGTGACATTATTATCTAGATGTTAACATAATGCTCTACAACCTTTTGGAAGAGAAAAACAAGTAAGTTCTTCTTACTTTCTCATATTCCTCGTAAGAGGAAGTTTTGTAATCATGTTAAACTTTCGGTATGTGTTTTCACCGGGAATAAACGTTTTAGGTCCTCTCAGTCCAAAATAGTGGTTTCTGGAAAATAGTCTGTGTGTGTGTGGATGTATGTGAGTAGCATAGCTCAAAAACGAAAAATCGCAGAAGGTTCATACTTAATATTCCGTTTATGTATCACCATGGTATCCGACAGTAAAGTTATCAGTCGAAATTCTTCAACCGGAAGTACCACTTTATTGAACGGATATTTCAAATTTTCTCGATAATGGCTCCAACAATTTTCTATAAACTTGGCAAATCTACTACATAGATTTATAAAGAACTTCAACTATTATTTAAAATAATTTTCCGGAAAAATACATTGAAGAAGGTTTTTAGGGGAAGGTTGGGGTTATGTTTTCCTCTAAAGTGGTATTTTTGTTTACTATAAAATTCTATCGTCTAAATAATATTAATTAGAATTAAATATTTTGAAAAAATTCCGAGTTTGAAGAGCAATGGTTTGACCGAAAGTGCGTTTTTAGTTTTCTGCAATTTTCATCCATAAAACACTGATGGATTTCATTAAATCTGGTACACTAACTGAATGCAGAATACAGAGCCCTGACAGTTTTCATTGAAACATTTTTCCGAGAAAGTTTAAAAAATGGAAACTTGCAGAAAGTTCAAACTTGACATTTACTTTAAGTGCTGTCAGGCGATCAGACAATAAGGTTCTAGACAAAATCAGTCAACCGGAAGTACCAGTTTGCTGAATAGACTCTTCAGTTTGTAGCGAGTTTTCGAAAATCGTTCCAACGAGTTTCTTTAAACTTGTATCAAATATGCATATAACGAGCTATAATTTTTATTTGAAACATTTTTCCGGTAAAATTCATTTAAGGAGTCTATTGGGGGAAGGGGTGGAGTAAGTTGATTATGCAATTCTATCATCTAAACAGTATTAATTACAAATAAATAAGTTGTCAAAGTTCGAGTTTGAAGGAAATCGGTAAATCGGTAGTGAGTTTTTACTCCACAATTTTTCCAGTTTTCTGCTTTTCTCCATAAAAACACCGACGGATTTATAAAAGTTTATTGTACTAACTATGAACTTGAAGAACTATTATTTTTGTTTAAAAACTGTTTTCTGAGAAATCCATTTAAAGAAGTTTTTGTGGAAGGGGGAAGTTATGGTTTCTTAAAAAATGTCGTTTTATTAAGTTAGATTCTCCCATTGATATAACATTGAAGACAAGTAAATATTAAGTGAACATTATAAGTTTGAAGAAAGTGTGTCAATTGAAAACTTTGTCACTTTGCAGTGATAGAAACTCATGTGAGTATTTCACACCAGATTTTTCATATTCAGAATTGCACTTTGCAACTTAAAATTACAAAAATTTACTGAAAATACCATTCGATATTTTTCATATCATTTTTTTGTTCATTTAATTTGCCATTTGGCAGAATATAATAATATACAATTTACTGACCTTAATAAACAATTTGGAAGTTTGAAAGCTTTCTACCAGCTGTTCCGGTGGGAAGGTGTTCGTCAAGAACACTTGGGTATTATCAATGTTTACTGTATCTGAGTATCGCTCGACCGCAACTGGCGGTATTTCTTTATTTTTGAAAAGAGTTCCTACAGAATATTCTATTGCAATATTCTTACACCTGAAAAAAAATAAATTTGTTTAAAAACATTTTTTTCTGAGCATCACGTAATTGTAGTGGGATTTATGCGTGAAAATAAAGTTAGTGAACTGAACTACATTCACGATTCACTGATAAATTAATTGAAGCAAAAGATACTGCAAGGACTTGACAGTTAAACAAGAGAAAGTGTAGCGAATGACTAATAGAGCGGAACGGCGTGACGGCTAGAAGAGTATTGCCTTCTTGAGGGGTGAAGATACCAGGATGCCTCTAAAACTTCCTCGCTTTTATGGTGGTCGAATTCCCCTACTTTGGTTCTGCTAGGAGTAAGTAGGCGGGTCTTGATTTGGTAGGAGGCTGTTGTGGTAGGAGGCATCCTGTAACGTCTTAGATGACATACGTCTGTAAGTTCAACATATCTTATTGACATAGTTCCGTAACTATGCGCAGTTCGACTTTCTTGTGATCCAGTTCCAACATGGATTCGCCCACCAAACACAGCAGAAATTTTAATTCTATCACCAAAATTATCCTAGTAAAAATAAGATACATTACTAAGGAGGGACACGAATGGTACGTCGAAAGTACACAGTTTTAATCAAACTTTAGATTAACTAATGTAAAATAAGGCTGCAATAAAGTAAAAAAGTTGAATTAACAGAATACACGGACAGTTCCACTTGACTGTACCAATAAACAGCTAGAAACTATACACAAACTAATTTTGGAGAGTAAAATAACACCCAAGATTTGGTAACGATGTCAACAGTATTGTGTCTCTGACCGAACTCTTATATTTGTTTATTATTTATTCCTACTTCATATTCCATGTATATGATAATTCATAACTCTAACCAATCAATAATTACAGATTCGAAAATAAGGCTTTTCTGGTCGATTCCCACCTACTCATGAGTTTAGACATACCATGCCTGGCACCCAATAACATAAATGAGTATGACTTATTTTTGAATACGACGATGCTTAAGCGGGATGTTGGGATATAGGATAAAATATGTTCAATAAAGATTATTGATGAATAAAAGAATAAATACTGATAAATCAAGAAGGGAAATATAGCGACGTTGAGGAAAAAAGAATGTCGCCTGGAAATTAATAATTAAAGGAGCAATAATAAGATGAGGAAGTTGTTGCAAGAAATGGATAATTTTAAAGATGATGTGTCGCCCTGGATTGCAGAGGTCTCCTCGTTCCAGCGCCCTTCGATATGAATTTGATTGGAACAGTAAAGAGAAGTAGAATTACCGCTGAATTTGATCAGTTGAAAAGGAAGTACGCTTTGCTGTAAAGCCAAGCTTCGGAAAGCAGAGAAACAGGGTAAAAGAAAACGAGGGGAAGAAAATACACCAAAGCCAAGGGTCAAAGCTAAGGGCCAAAATAGGAGAAAGGAGCGCAAAAGAAGGTGGGTGGGGGAAATTGGGGATTAAAAACGGCCAACACTTATAGTTCTCTTTACTTACCTCCTATATGCTGGATCTCTTATTGGCATATTTTTTAATTTTTTTATCCTAATACCAATTGGTTGGTACATGTTTCTTACTTCTTGTGTAAGCAGAGTGTCTGTGGTAAACCAGACTCCAGCGTACGGTATGTTCATTGAGAGTTTGTATTTGTCTTTATACCAAGTTGGACAATCTAGAAAATTTAATAGATGATTTAAGACAAGAAAACTGGTAAACTAAATAACCTAGGCAGGAGGAATAAAGTTACCCTTTGGTGAGTGCCAGGGCATGTTGCATTGAAGAGAATGAGATGGCTGACGCCCTTGCGAAGATAGACGCTGCGAACCCGCTTCTAGGGCTGGAACCTTTTTGTGGGGTCAGCGACCAGTTTCTCTTGAAGGAACTTAGGAAGAAGGAGGAGGAAAGAGATCTCAACTTTGGAACTCCCTCCACGGTTTGCGGCACGGCAAGATCTGCCTGGGAAATTATAACCAACGGAGTTCGGAGGCCTGCATTGGCTTGAGTAAAAAAAAGCTCCGCGTTCTAACGGGTTTACTCACGGGGCATTGCCGACTCAAAGGACACCTGACAAAGCTAGGTTTGGAAAGTGACAGCTCATGCAGACTCTGTGGGGAGTTGGAGGAAATTCCATTACATCTCCCAACAGGCTGCGAGGCTGCCACTCAGAGAATATTCAAGAACCAGGTGGAGGAGGGGGATATACCCTCCCTAGAGCCCGTCAGGTTACTAGGATTCCTCAGGGATCTTAACATGATGGAGATTATGGAGAATGGATGTTCATTTGGGACATCTGCTTGGGTGCTGTGGGCAGCCTGTGGCACCCAGAGGGCACAGCACAATAGATCGAAAGGTCGCAGTGCATTGACCTCCTTCAAAAAAAAAAAGACAAACTAGTAACTTTTAATTTTCTTTTTTATGTTTCTGCGATGTAACAAATGTGTATGTTAAAAATTCTTTCTACACATCTTCACGACTATCTATATATTAAAGTCTTGATAAAGACTGGAAACTCTGTCGAAATCTTGGCATAATTGAATGCTTCTTTCTTGACCGATCCTCTCCAAATTTCTTCATAACATAATTCATCACCGGTCAACAAATAGTTTTAAATAAATCTAGAAAATAATATTCATGCAGTTGAAAATTTTTTATGCAACTTAGTTATCCGGGACTAAAACAAAACTAAATATCTGGTGTGAAACATTATCAGGAATTTCCCTTACGCAGCAAATTCAAACAAAAATTGCTTTAAACATTTTTATTTTCTTTTACTGGGAATAAAAATTGTAGGTTATAATCGTGTCGAATTTGCGTTATTGATTTTCACCGGCACTTTGTTGTATTGTGTGAACTATTTTAGAAATAGTTCGGATATTGTAGCTGACCATGCAGGAGGATCTGGTAGGCATTACAACAGGGCGCAACAAACTCGTGAAGATATAGCCACTTCAGTAGACTTCTCGATGAAGTGGGCAGCTAATGTTAAGAGAGTGAGAAAGAATGATAAAGTGTAAAAGTACAGTGACGCCCTGGGAGTGTGCAAAGAAAAAGGGTCTGCCTCGGCCTAAGACAAGTGCTTCTTAGGGGCAGAGCGAACATATCAAAATATTCTCCATCACATCTGAAATTGTGTGCAGAGAAAAGAGTATAAAAACAGTAAGTTAGAGGAACAACATTTAAGAAAGGAGGTAAAAACAATTGTTAGTCGCAGTTTTTATCTCCATTTCCCAAAGTTCCTTTTGCGCTTACTGACTCCTTGGCGCTACGCCCTGCAAGGGAACCTGGACCTCCTCTACAATAGCTTCCAACTCATTTCTTTCCAAGGCTTTACTTCTCCATCTTCTGACTCCAAGTTTCGCCAGATCCCGTTCCACAACATCTAACCTACGCACTCTCGTCTTCTCTTTTCACCCGGTTTCCCTGTTAGCAATCTTTTTGGGATCGTTTCTTCCTCCATTCACTGAATGTGTCCCAACCACTGCAAACGAGTTTTTATAATGTGAGATAATGTGAGTTTTTATAAATCAGGTTTCCCGTATAATTCCCAGAGTTGCGCATTACTTCTTATCTTCCAACTTCCATCCCCATAGAATAGAAGCGGGGGGGGTGAGCCTCATTCCACTGCGACCTACAAGTTGAGGTCTATTGTGGATTTCCATCCTCATAAACCGGCCCAAATATGCGCATGAGATTTTTCTCTCCAAAATGTTTAGAATGAATTCTTTGACTTTGCTTTGGTAATACCTACGTTTCGCATTCGTACGTCACCATCGATCTCAGAATAGTCTTGTAAATAAGAAGTTTAGCTTTTGCTGAACTTCAAAACCTTCTGTAAAAACACCTTCCCCTGAAGCCATCCTAACTTAATTTCTTCATTTATATCATTTTTTTTTTTTAGTAACTATGGCTCTCAGGTATTTAAATTGGTTCATTGCCTTAACCTTGTAGACCCAATATAACATCTGTTTCCATGATTCCTTCTCTCCACGTTGACTTCATAAACACAATTTCCCGGCAGTTTATTTGCAAACCTAACTTTTCGGCCGTCTCCACAAATTCTTGAAATGCTCCCGATAACGCCGCCCTACTACTCGCCGTTATTATCTCGTCGTCAGCATACGCCAGTCTGTTGTAAATTGTCCCGTTTGGATTTGTTCTTATTGCGCGGAACGCAACCTCTAAATGTCTAAAGCCTGGTTGAACAGTATCGATGACAGTGGATCTCCTTGGTGAATTCCATCACTTTTATGTGAACTTTTTTTCTGAAAAAATTGATTTTAGACAGGTCTGTCAGTTAGTTTAAAATTCAATTTGCACAAGTTTACTGAGTTTTGACATAGAGCGCTCTACATAAGATCGCTCAGGAATACAACTGAAATCTCCACCACCAATGTTATCGCCAGCAATAAACATTGCGAAGTGTAATTTTAAGGAATATTTCTTGATTAAATAATATTAATTAGCGTAAGAAAAAGTTGTGTGCAGAATTTGTGTGAATCTGAAATTAGAATAAGAAAAGAAGTTGTGAGTGTTTAACACCAAATTTTTTCGTAGTTATGGGATATCAAAACATGTATTTCCAGTGAAAACCAATTTACTCCCGGAGTAAGAGAAAGTAAAAAAAATAAATAAATAAATCTGGTATGCCACTCACACAACTTTCTCTTAGTTGATACTAATATATTTTCTGCAAATTCGAAAGTTTCACTGAAAGTTTTGGTTTGGTCTCAGCATTGCTTGTAATAAAGATGGGGGGAGGGGAGTGATTACACTTGCTTGTTTTTAAGGTACAGAGGCAACCTTATATTAGCCTTCCTGGTAAAAGTGAAGCATAAAGTGCGCCTGTGCACCTTAAAAAGGCCCCAAACAGATTTTTGAGTTCCAAAGGCATATAATCATATGAATCATAATATCTCTACTATAAATTATCATTATTTAATCACTAATTTAATTATGAATGAGAGATGTAATAGTTTTGGTGTGTGTGTCTGTGTGCTTTACTTACTGCTTTTTTAAATTTAATTTGAAATTATATCATTTTTCTTTAGATATTTGAACTGTATAATGAAACATACGTAAATTGTGCTTTATATAGTAAATGTGTAAATAAATTAATTAGGTATATTCTAGACTAATTAGTCATATTAGTCTAGACTAATATAACTAATTAGCCAACCAATAAAAACCACTCCAGGGCTACCACTTCCAATATCTTTATTTCCAAGCAGTAAGTTATTTACAATTCAACTTAGCTTTCAACTTCTCAGAGCACACACGCCAAACAAAAACTCTCACATCAAACACACAGATGAACCAATCCAAAATCGTATTTTTTTCTCAGTCTTTTGTTAATTATTTTATTATTTAAACTAACCATGTGTATAAAACACAAACGATTCCAAATTTACCTATTTTGCCAGCTTGCCACATCGTCCCCTTCTTCATTTTGTTCGTCCCGGACAGATTCCATTTCCGGTAGGCAAGCTGCTACTCTTGCAATTTTCGTTGTTTTCCTTCTTCGTCTTCATCTTCTTCCTGTTCACACCAACCATGGTGCCGTAATTTCCTTTTCTTGCTCTTCCACCTACCAACCTTGTACCTAGTTAGGATTCCATTTCCATTTAACTCATTGAGCTTTTCTTCCGCATCTTCATTTCCGTTGACTTCTTTTTTCTCTTTTTCGTCAACATTATTGAGATTCCGGTTACTTTTAATTTTATCGCTCCATTTTATTCTTCTTCTTCTTCTTCAGATTCTTTATCATATTCCTCTTGGTCTTCGTCTTTACCAATTTCTTCCAATTTAACTTTTGAAGATTCTTCACCCAGACATTCTTGAATGTTTGTTAACGAATCACCTGCTTCGGAATCTTTTATTTTTTCGATACTGTGACAAACATTAATATTTTCCTGTCCACTCTTCTCTAATACTAATGCGTTTATTAGTCTTCGCGAGAATTTTGAAGTAATTTAGCAAATTCTTCATGCCCGATCATGTCCCAATATTACTTAATGTTCAACAATACCTTCTCCTGGATCTGCCGAATCTATCCCAGTACTTCTGACACCAGTTGTTACGTGCTCGCGGTGGGGTACTACATTGGCCCGTCTAGACCAATGTAACTAATTAGCCAACCAATAAAACCACTCCAGGGCTACAACTTCCAATATCTTTATTTCCAACCACTAAGTTATCTACAATTCAACTTGGTTTTCAACTTCTCAGAGCACACACACCAAACAAAAACTCTCACATCAAGCACACAGATGAACAACCCAAAAATCGATTTTTTTCTCACAGTCTTTTGTTAATTATTTGTTATTTAAACTAACCAGTGTAGAAAACACACATGATTCTAAATATACCTATTTTACCAGCTTGACACTATACTAATATTATTATTATTTATTTATTTTTTTTAAAAGGATATAATGAAAATGTATTATTTATTTAGCAATAGTAATTTCCTTTGAGTTAGTTACGGTAATTAATAATAATATCATGTCAAGCGCTTTCATTTTGTTTAATGTTTGTTTTGTTATACATTGTGGGTGGAAATCCACTGTTATATACAACTTTTTATAGTATTGCAAATAATAAAATGCATTTATTCAATCATAATCCTCCAAATCCGAAGATTTATGATGAATCTAACAAAACATTAATGATAATAAACTGGGATAGATTGCTAACTATTTTCTAAATTGCACACGGCTTGCATCTAATTAGCTAAGAAGTAAATACATTACTACCGCGTCATCTCTGATATATACTTGCCAAAAACCATTTCTTCAGCAGTGATTACAATGGTATTTGCAGCGTCGCCAACATCACCATCAGTTTGTTCATCCATTGCGCTCTGTTTGTCCTGCACTACCTCACTCTCTTCCCCTTTCTTTTTTTTCTTCTTATTCTTTTGCTTCTTTGAACCTTTTTCCTTCTTTGTTTTTTTCATTTCTTTTAATTGTTTTAGCATTTGTGCTTGGATCTCCTCTACTGTCAGTGGTAGGCCCATTTCTGTTAATATTTTCTGTGAATTGATGATCTGTGTTATAACTTTGTTCCTATGTAAGCGACAAGGTATTGCTTGCAACAGAGTCGATGGGCCAGCATTATTTCCCAATGAAAATTGTCTTTCTCTTTTACCTGGTACAGGAGGCTTTGGTATTTCGTCCATCACAGTAGGTGATAGCTCTTCAAACTCATTTTTACAAAACTCCCCTTCCTTGAATGAATAGTATAATTGCTTTTGATCATCAAGAGACCTGTCGACATGTATTTATTTATTTAAGAGAAATGTATTTCTAATTGAGAGAAAAAAAATCTGGTGTGAAACACTCACACGACTTGCTTTTATTTCTCTTAATATATAAAATGACAAATTTTCTTTAAACATCAAATTTTACACATTTGTGCTCTCATAAAAATATAGAGTCGGAGAGGAGTACCAACCTATTAACGCAAGCAGGAAGGGAAGTGAAGAACGCGCCAATAACACCATTTATTTAAAATTAAACGCCAATAATTCCGCCAAACTGTATAAAATCTTTTTCTTTTCTTTTTGACAGAATGTTTCAAATAAGGCTGATATCTAGGCAGCATTCCTAGTTTAAAGAAAATCGTCATCCGGAAAATTCCATAAAATTCAAAAGCCCTAAAATCGCACTTTGGTTAACCGATTTTCTTCAAATTTGGTATTCAAGCAATATATCTAATGTATATTAAGACTATATAGGCGGCAGAACCATACATTATATTTAATTAGCACTTTAGAGGAAAGCTAAACGCACTCCCCTAGAATCCCGTACAAAATATTTTTTTCTAGGAATAAGTTACAAATAAAAGTGTTAGATATTTATGTATGTAGATCGTATGTAAAGTTTAAAATAAACAAGTTCCGTGAAATTACGTAAACTGAAAAAAATCATTCAATAAAGTTGCAATTTCGGTTGATGAATTTTGCCGGAAACCTCGTTTCAGATGCGTTGGTCGTACCTAAACGGAATGTCAAGTTTGAGCTTCCTCCATTTTTCGTTTTTGAGGTATTTTATTAACACACACACATCATTCATGGACCATGTCTTTCGTATTTAGCGGACCTCAAAACATGTATTTCCTGTGAAAACTCTACCTCTAAAATTTGACAGATCGCAATAATTCCTCTTAGTAGGAGAAAGTAAAAAGTTAGTGCTATTAATGAATTAATTTCAAAAACAGAAGTTCTTATTTATTTTCACTCACTTTGTTATCACGTCTTTAGGATTTTGCGAGAAAGTTATTTCACATTTATGCAAAACAAATTTTTGAATTTGGTTTGTTTTCGGTTGTTTTATTCTATGGGTTACTGAAAATGCTACCCATGCTACATTATTTCGCACTATATTTTTTATTGCTTTCATTTGGTCTTTAAAGAATATCTGGAAAAAAAAATTATCAGTAGTGATCTAAAGAAGTAGATTTACGTTATGGAAATGAATCCTTAAAATGATAGCACATGACTTTCTCTTATTACTATTATTACAAATTTACTTCTGACTTGGAAATTTTTAGGAAACATATATTGGCCTTAGGTTGATAAGTAAATTTTTGTGTTGTGGAATACGTATGTATACCTGGTTAGTTTATACAGCTATCGAATGTAAACATGTCTTCTGTCAGTCTTCTTACAGTCATCTTACAGCTAAAGTTGTAAAAGCAGTGTAAACTTAAGCTCCCCCTAAAATCAATTTTTCCAGAAAAAAATGTTTCAAATAAAAGCGATAGGTTTATATTTACATCTGTATTGTAATGTCGCATTCAGGTTTACCAATTTCTTCTGTCTTGGAAGAAATTAAATGCATTTAATGTATTTTATTTTAATATTATATAGTTGGTAGAACAAAGTGGCAGTTTAATAATGGAAAGCTTAACATTGTAACTTCCCAAGAATTGATCATTCTGAACAAAGATCATTCTTGGAAAAGAGTTTCAAGTAAAAGTGCTAAGCCCTTTTGTTTGTAATTAGTGTCCTTAGTTTTTTTTTTAAGTCGTTTAGAAGTCATTTTCGAAAGAATCGCAAAGAAAATAGAAAAACTCTTTAGTAAAGTCGAACTTCGGATTGAAAGATCGGGTTTCGTGTCAGATCCTATATTCTGTTCAGATCCTGTATCGTGTCAGGTCTTGCTGTAGGCAGATAAATATGGTGAATTTAGTAATTGATAATACAAGTTCTGTTGATGGAATAATGTTATTGTATTGTTTCAAGTTGTTATATTAAAATAAGAAGTGATTTCAGAGAATTTTTTCTTGTTAGCCTTCTTCATTTGTGCCCATCATCAGAATATCTTGATATACAGTCTTGCACTGAGCAAAATCAGTCTAAACATACCTGCAGACCGATACCATTCGATGACCACAAAATGAAGCTGGAAATTATTATTTTTCCAGTTGTGTGGACTTTACAACAAGTAGGAAGCGATTTTGTGACATGAAGTACTGTTGTAATTATGCGAAACTCAAATAATTTAGAGTTTCAAATCAATTAATTACGACTACAGACTCTATGAGTCTATGAGTAGAGTGTGAATATTTGGTAATATCAACATGGTAGGTACTGTGCTTGTCAAGTTGCTAGTCTACTTTTTCTTCGCTGTGATAGAAGTAATATATATTTTTAGTAAGATAACTTGCCTTAAAAGTTTACTATATATAAATATATGTGCAATATAATTAAACTCCAAAAACCCAGTTTTTTTTTTTAAATAATAATTTCTTATTTTTCTCGATAACTTCTCAATTATGCTTGGAGCACAGGTAAGTACAAGCATTGCAATATTGTTTTTTCAATGCAGTTTGCCCTCGCAAAGTTGTGAGGATGGACTTGTAAGTGGGTGGTCCTCAGTTCGAGTCCCGTGTATAACTGCTAAATTTTATATACGTTCCAAAAAAATGTTAATAGGAAAGTAGGAGCTTCCTTCCCCATCCACTACACCTAATTTGGTAGCTGGACGCTAAGTCCTTTGAAACATAGGCATTACTTTACTTATAATTCAATTATTTTCTAAAAAGCCCCGAATTTCTGGTAAAGAATAACAATATTAACCGTATAGGAATCAAAATACATACTAGTTTAGTATTGACATAGAACAATACAAACGCCTTTTTCTTGCTGCCGGCAATATACATTTATACTTATATGGCAAGGCACTGAAAGTTCCTCTTGGACAGGAGAAGAGTTCGTTAAAATAATGTAGTCAAATCTGAAGCAGAGTCCTTAACTGCTCTGATGAGATAACTCTGTCAAGGAATTCTGACAATACTGCAGTTGAAGGCCTTGATGCAACTGCAGTTATCTATGAGTGCCTGATTCATCTAAAGCAGTGGTCTTCAAACTTTATCGATTCACGGAACTATAAGATTTTTATGGGAAACCCATCCCACCCTTAGAAAAATATATCTTAAAACAATATTTAAAGTAAATCAATATGTAACAGGTATTTTATGTACAGACAATTAAAGAAAAGTATTTTATTAAAAAGTTTTAACACAAAATTAATGTAATTTACTCATTGATACCATTAACTCGTGCTCCATGTTTCACCTACCCGTGCATTATATTTAGTGACTAGGGTGGGCTTGCAATTTTGTACACAATCTGTGAAAATCTAGCTCAATTGGTGTTATCTAAAGTTGCATTTCATATTCTGCATTTAATTTGTTTATATATATTTTTTTTTTGTCACATACGTTGAGAAAGATTTTTCGTTTTAATACATTGTTCCCAATAGCATTAAAATGTTTATAGCTGAGTGAGTTCTGGGTATTCTGCATGAATAAATGTAACTTTATAATATCTTTTAGTTAATAAACAATAGTCAACTAGTGTGAGTGCTTTATAATTTTTATTTTCGATTTTTATTTTGACTCGCGGAACCCAAACACAGTTTGAAGGCCTCTGGTCTAAAGCAGTGACTGCTACAAACACATAGACTTGCAAATACTGGATTTAGCCGGTTGATGGTGATAATTTATTTGTGGTACTTACAATTTATGGCAAAAAATTAATCTATCTCAGAACATATGCAAAGAAAATTGGATCGATGTTTTGGAGCATTAATAAAACTAAAAAATGAGACAATATTAACAGAATCTCGATCGTACGATCGAGTTAAAACAGAAAAGTAAGACAATCAGCAACGCGTTCTATGCTATTCTCAGAAAGAAACTTTACTTAAAGGAAAAAGTTTGTTGGTCGATTTGGAAAAAGTTCTGTAGTTACTGAAATTTTTGAAGGATGAAAAACTGGTTTGTAGGTAGCAAAACAAGTTAGTAATGTTATAACAAAAACCTATCTACATCGAATTTATAGATGCGGACCCTCCCTTTGAAAATTTGCTTCTATACTTTTAGAGAAATCAATTGATTTTTTTCTAACCTTGGACATTTTTCCCAAGCAAACCACTGACAATGCTACCTCCAAATTTGGAATGAGCTTATATTGTATCGTACAAAAGTATTTCATCTTTGGATTGCATTCAATAAAATGAGGATCCACTGGTTTTTCCGGCTCTTCTTCAGTTTCCTTGATCTTTGCTTTTGCTTTTTTTGGTGGTTTCTTTTTTTTTTCTTTTCCTTTTTTTGAACCTACTAATGTTGGATTGATTTGAAAAGGTAATGCTATAAGAAAAGTAAGTGTCGCTCGAGACATTTTTTAATTTCATAAATAAAGACATATGATTATTTATTTTTGAACGAAAATAACTTTTTTTTTTAATATGTTTTTTTTGTTTGTTTATTAGATTGCATTAATAAAAAAAGAAGTTATCAATTCACTGATTCTCCTGGTTGGGAAATCCTATAAGTAGTTGCTCTATTGTTTAGGAGTTAATCCCTCCTCCAATTGCCTGCGTTGGTTATGTGGGACGGACTGCGTAACGCTAGTCATGTGACTGACGAAAGTAAATTCGCCTTATTGTAGCCGGCTTATTTTGAGTTATGTTACTTGAAGATTGTGTTCAATATATGCACCGTTTTACTTCAACCTGTGATTAATAATTACTACATTCACTATTGACTATTTGGGGAAAAGTAAGTATTTGATGATATTAGTTTCATTCTTAAAAATCTAGACATCTTGATTTACTGCATACATTTATTGTCATAAAGATATTAATTTGACCATTAGATTTTGGGTTTAAATTCATCACATATTTTATATATATATATATATATCGTGAATATATTTATATCAATGTACTACTAATCTTTCATAATTTTAGTGGAACGAGATCCCACCAAAAGGAAAGTAAAGCCTGCACAGGCTTTGTTTGATTTTGAAGATTTAGGAGAAAGTTCTGATGATAGTGATTTTCGAATTGAAGATCATTGTGAAGATTCAGATGATGATTCATTGGATTCTAACGTCGATGCAAATTCATCAGGTTAGTCGAAAAGAAATAGCGAGAACAGAATTAATTTATGTGAATTTCATACTCTGTAGTTTTTGATTAATATTGTTTAGATGTAGACGCAGATTCAATTGGAGATACTGGTAATATTTCCTCTGATAGTGAACAAGCTGAGTCGTTAAGTGAAGCAAAGTCTTTTGAACATGTAAACTCACCTCACAGTCTTAAGAAAAAACAGGTTAGTTTAATATTTGTAATTACAATTAGTTTTTAAAAAAAATTTGACACGGTTGTAATGCTTCCTCTTACTAGGAGTATTAGGAGTAAGAGAAAGTAAAAATATATATGTGGATCATATTGCTGACTTCACATTGAATCATTGAAATGCGCCACTCTGAGTCAGTATAATCTAATAAATGGACTCGTAATGAAGGTTTCTGATGTAATTAATGTCCATCTATTTAATTTTCTTTATTTTAATTTGCTAATTTCTATAGAGACGAAATTGCATTTTTCGAAATTGATAAAAGGCGTATGATTTTAATTTTTTTTTTTTTTTTCAGTTTAATACAAAAGCTGCTTTGAAAATAATGATATGCTCTGTATGCCTCGGCGATAGAAGTGATGCCACAAATGAAATAATTGAATGTGATAACTGTGGTGTAACAGTACATGAAGGTAAATATGTCATTGTTTGTTATTGCCAATCTTGTTACAAAGAACCACTTATAAGAACTGCATGATGAGGTTAGATCATAAAATAATTTATTATTAACCAAGTGCTCTATAGCAACTGCTAAAATGTTTCGTGTTTCACATTTTTAGGGTGTTATGGTGTACAAGATTCTGATAGTGTGTGTAGCACGGATTCTCCATGTCCAACGACACCTTGGTTTTGTGATTCATGTAAGGCTGGGCTTGATAAGCCAGATTGTGAGCTTTGTCCGAATTCTGGTTGGTAATTCCCTATTGAAGGCCTAGTTTAATTTTACTTTTTTACTTAGTAATTGCATTTTTTTTTTTTTATCTCTACATTCTCAGGTGGTATCTTCAAAGAAACGGATGTTGGTAAATGGGTACATTTAGTCTGTGCACTTTATATGCCTGGCGTGGCATTTGCCGAAGTGGATAAATTGCAAAATGTTACATTATTTGAAATGGCATACTCCAAATGGGGTGGAAAACTTTGTAGTTTGTGCCAAGATCAAAGATTTGCAAGAACAGGTGTGGCTGTAGGTTGCGACGCTGGAATGTGCAAAACTTATTTTCATGTTACGTGGTAAGTTCAGGAAAATCAAGATTTTTAATATTTGTAACATTTTAAGATTCAGTTTTAATGTTATTTTTTTCTTTTTCTTTTTTAAATAATTCATTAAGTGGCCAGAGGGAAGGTTTATTGGCCGAAGCTCACTCTGAAGAGGTGGATCAGGCAGATCCTTTCTATGCTCATTGCAAACTTCATACGGACAAGAATTTGTTACGGTAAGTTTGTACGGTTTTTTTCAGTTAAATAGTTTTAAATTTCTCTCACTCTTTGCTTTTCATTTTTGATTAGCATTGCAATAAATTATAAATTCCCATTTCCGCAGTAAAAGACGTAGAAATTGGTTAGCAATACAAATGCGAAGCGAAGAAAGAAGAAAATATAAAAAAGAGGATGAAGACTCTTTGAGGATCAAACGAAGATTGGCAAAATCTAGAGAAAAATATACAAATTCACGTTTAAATAAAGTACAACCTTGGGGTAATAATTTCCGATAGTGTATAAATAACTCTTAAAGTGATTTCAAATAATGTCTTGATTCATAATAATATATATTTACGTATTTTTATTTTTATGTGTTAAACAGTGCCAACTCAAAAAATGGCCAGGCTGTTAACATCAAGTGCGAGTGCATGTCGAGCTTTATGGCGAAAAGCGGAACTTAGCGGAGTTGACACTGAAAGTTGGGCTCTTAGACAGGCGCAAGTTGAAGCTCTTTCTGATGTGCATCGACGGTGGAATATTCAACCTGCATTTAGGTATATATATATATATATTTATTTATTTTGTTGTACTTCTAGAAAGAGAAAGTATTGCGATCGTATCACATTTTCGAAATTGAGTTTGTGCCAAGAATACGATTCACTATATATATACAGTGTGTGTTTGTGTGTGTGAACAAAATTTCTCAAAAACGAAAAATCGCGATAAGCTCAAATTTGGTATTCCATGTAGGTATTACCACCGCATCTGACACGACGGTTTCGAGCTCTAAAATACCACTTCAGTAAAATGTATGGTTCTGCCACCGCTATAATATTTAACATACGTTGGAAACATTGTTATAATTTCAGATTTGAAGAAAATCGGATAACCGGAAGTGCCGGGGTGTGACTACTTTTTAAGAGCCAATTTTTACCTGTCCATAAAGGGAGAATTTATCTTACGTCACAATAAATTGCCTTGCCTTCCTTATAAAACGAACTTCGTGATTGCAGTTGGGCGGGGGTATTTTTTTTAAAGGAATTGTCCTTAAAAACGCTCATAATAATGGAAAAAAGGGAAGAAAAAGTATATGAATATGATGGAGTAAGAATTTACAGTTGAAAATGCCAATCCCATCTAGTTGCATCCGCCAGCTACTTAGTAGGTCCCATGAGTAATGCACGAGTTTTATTTGCGGCAGGATAGTGTTATTGGGCACCAGTAGTATGCCGAGGCTTTTTTCCAGATTATGCCACAAAGTGTTAATTATCATTTTCCATTGTTAAAGAAACTAACATAATAATCATCATTATATTGTTTATCTTCTTTATTTCTTTCTCTTAGGCTATAGTTCGAAATGTTGTAATCGTGATAGACTTTCAAAATTGAATTTTGAAAAAGGATTTCTTTCTTTTTCTGTCGAATTTGTTTGACAGCTTGTTTTTTTATTTTTTAGCGTTGAATTCATTGGTTACTATCTAGATAGAAATGTCAGGGTAACTACAATGCGCAAACAGCTTAAAGAATTAGCTGAAGAAAACTCGAAACTTTTGGATGAACAAAGTGAAATCGAAGAAAATCGAGACAAAGTATGTATTGTATCCATTTTTACTTATATTATCTTTAGAAAATCTTAAGTGCTATTTTATTTTTATTATACGATACTAATGTCTATGAAATATTAATTAGAATTAAATGTGTTGCCAAAATTCCAAAGTTGAAGAATAAATAGGCTGATCAGAAGTACGATATTACAGAACAGTTTTTTCCTTCAGTTTTCTCCATAAAGACACTTTCGAGTTTCGTCAAAAAATATCACTTTTTTTTGTAACTTTTTATCTGAGAAAATTAATTTTAGATGTCCTCAAAAAAACATTAAAGAGTTCTTATCATTTAGTAAAAATTATAATTTTTAGAGAATATTTGTTAATTATAACTTTGTAAATTGCAGTAATCTAGTGTTTCACACCAGATTTTTTTTTTTTATATAGTTTGATATAATAATTATATATTTTTTTTATAGGTAGTTAAAGAAAACACGTCGGAAACAGCGAGGAATCAAGAACTTAAAAGTGCACTTAAGGTTTATTACGATTTAATTACCTTCCTCTGTCCAAATAAGAAACTACCGGAACTTGATTTAATGGGCAGGCCAGTTCTCCATCCTTCACATTTTATGTCAGGTATGGTGTCATTATTTTTGGATATTTCTTTAAATTATTATTGTAGAAATACAATAATAAGTACTGACAAGTGCTCATATCAATTTAAAGGATGTTTTAATTATTAAATTCGTTTCATTAAATAATAGCAGTTACTAATAATGAATATTTTTCTTGGGACAGTTCCACTTTTTTTTTGATAAAACGACTCGATGTTCTAAATTCAGTCCAGATATCTCGCTCTTCTATAGTCCTTCCTGAAAAAAAAAATCTAAACAATAAGTGGTTCACTCATGTACTTTAACAATAATTTAATCACAAAAATACTCCTAGAGGCAACTCAATGAAGTATTCGTAGTCAATTTAAAAAAAAAAGCTGAAAGCAAAGAATGGCGTTTCTACTTGTAGTACTGCAAGAATCATTGAAAAATCGTGTGAAATATTTTTTAATTTTACAAAGCAGGACATAAATGCTGAGTTGAAATGATTAGGCGGTAAGTATCTTCTGCTTTTGGAGAAGGTTGAAAACTCCTTAAAACAATGGAACATTCAGTGTCTTCAGTGCTCCAATGTAAAATGTAGTGACAGCACACTTGTGGCTAGAAATAGAATTTGATTCCAGGAAGGGCTTAACCGGTTGGTATTTTAGCTAGAGCATACTGAAAAAAGTAGACCGGTGTGGTTAGTTGCGAATCTGGGTGTCAGAACTAGAAGGCGAGGAAAATTGCGGCTTGTTGACCAAATATCGCCCTCTGCCAGACCTTTTTCATAGCCTGTTTTGCCAAAGGTTTTGTTTAATGCACTGAGTATTGTAATACAATACAAGAATTTGTGGATTACTAGTTGGAAATTAGTGGTAATTAGTTGCATATGACAATGCTGCTGAAGGAGGAGGTTGCTGAATGGCGTAGTTGGGGGGGGGGGGAGGAATTATTTACAAAAAAAAAACCTGCTTAAAATGTTTTATAAAGTTGCGGAAATGGTCCACTTGGGGAGGGATCTTTGTGCTTAACGTTACTGCAAGTATTGATTAGTTTTTATAAAGAATTCTTAATACCCAAAATTATTGCAAAAAGTGCATCCCTTGTGCAAAAAAAATATATGATTACTTGTATCAGCTGTTTGGTGTAAAGCTTTTTTTAACAGTACCTTTTTTTTATTATTATTTTCTCTAATAATCTGCAAGCTTTGTTTTTTCCTTCCTGCTTTATGATTTTCCGTGTTCATTTCCTTTTTGTTTTCTTATAAGGGAAAGATTGTTGTTTTGAAACAGTTGTTTGAGATGATTTTTTTTATTACTAGGTGGTAGTGTTGCTGCAGCCAAGAAGCCAGGTCTAACCAATCCACAGGTATCTGCACCATCAGGTGCTTCGCCTGTCAGGACAGGTATTTTTACATTTGAAATTCATTGAAACCATTGAAATTCATTCCCAAAACGTTCCTTTGTTTTTTGTTTTCTCTTTTCTCCTTGCGTTCCTTATTTATTTTTCTTCTTTTACTTATAATTTTGCTACCTATAATTTTTGTTTTCCCTTTTCTCCTTGCGTTCCTTATTTATTTTACTTGTAATTTTGCTAAACCTTTGCTATTAGGATTAAAATGCTATGTTTTTGATTATGGGTTGAAGAATAAATTGGTTGTAATTAGATTTGAGAGAAAGATACCTTTATCAAAAAACTAGTAAGGTTTTATTGTTAGACAGCATTCTATTCAAGCATGGCTATTTTATTAAGTTTAGACAGACATTATATGAATAACCAATTTTATTCCCCTGGAGTCAGTAATTAAAAGTGTACCTCTAAGATTATACATAAAATCTAAATGGGTAAATGTTAAAAGGACATTTAGTAGTAATTTGAATAAGTAAAACATAGCAACAGACAGGCCTTATCAACAAACAGGTAGTGTCAAAAAAAATTTGGGTAATTTACTTTAGCAGGAACTTTAGTTGCAGCAAAACCTTTCTTTGCATACGGTATTCCAGTTCCATTTTTAACTGTTTCAAAGCCACAGTTTAAAAAAATCATAAAAAACCTCGATTTTAGAAAATGTTTCGGTAAAGTATTCAACTAAGATCTATTGTGTTCCCTTCCTGGAGCCAGGATGAATTTCCAAGTCTACAGTATTGCAAGTCTTATTTCTCTAAGACATTTCAGGATCTGAGAAAGTTCTAGGAAGGGATTTTTTTTTTTTTTTTTTTAGCGGGGGGGGCCAACGCACTGCGACCTTGAGCAGGTCTATTGTGCTATGCCCCCTGGGTGCCACAGGCTTGCCCATAGCACCCGAACGGATGCCCAATTGAACATGCGTTCTACAATATCTCCATCAGGTTGAGGTCCCTGAGGAATCCTAATACCCTGACGGGCTCTAGAGAGGGTATATCCCCCTCCTCCACCTGGTAGCTACCCAGGTTCCTGAACCTTCTCTGAGTGGCAGCCTCGCGGTCTGTTAGGAGATGTATTGGAGCTTCCTCCAACTCCCCACAGAATCTGCATGAGCTGTCACTTTCCAAGCCCAGCTTCGCCAGGTGCCCTCTAAGTCGGCAATGCCCCGTGAGGAAACCCGTAAGTACGCGGAGCTTGTTCTTACTCAATCCAATGCAGGCCTCCGACCTCCGTTGGTTATAATTTCCCAAGCAGATCTTGGCCTGCCGCAACCTGGGGAGGGAGTACCAGAGTTGAGATCTCTTCGTCTCCTCTTCCTTCTTAAGTTTCTCTAACAGACACTGGTCGCTAATCCCACAAAAAGGTTCCGGCCCCAATAGTGGTGTCATAGCGCCTATCTTGGCCAGGGCGTCGGCCGTCTCATTCCCTTCAATGCCAACATGCCTCGGCACCCACCAAAGTGCGACTTTGTTCCTACTGCCCAGATCGTTTAGTTTATCTAGGCATTCCCAAACCATTTTAGAGTTAATAACTGGTGCACCCAGAGCTCTAATGGCTGCTTGGCTATCGGAAAGGATTACAATCTCCCGATTCCTATATCCCCTATCGAGGTTAAATTGAACGCATCTTCCAATAGCGTATATCTCCGCCTGAAAGATGCTGGGAAATTTACCCATGGGTTCCGAGTGCTTGATCCTTGGACCAACCACCCCTGCCCCAGTCCCCTCGAGGGTCCTCGACCCATGAGTATACCATTTAATGGCATGTTCCTTAATGCCCAACAGAGCGGATCCTTCGCTCCACTCACTTTGGTGCCCAGCTTCGACGAAAAATTTTTTGTGAAGCTATACTTCTTAACCATACCATCCCTAGGGAGGTGCCAGATGAGGGAGCCCAAAGGTGAAAATACCAACCCTCTAACCCCCAGCCCTCCTTCCCCGCCTGCACCACGCCTAGAGATCCTAAAAAGGGCCCCCTTCGCCGCCCTTTCCACCACTAGGTGCAAAGGTGACAGATTGAGGATAACCTCCATCCCGGCGGTGGGGCAAGTCCTCATAGCCCCCGTCATGCATAAGCATGCGAGCCGCTGTACCTTGTCAAGAGTTCTCCTGACCGATACTTCGTTGGTCTTCCCAAACCAAGCCACCGCGCCATAGGTGATAACTGGTCTCACCATCATGGTGTACATCCACCGTAGGATTCTCGGGGGGCATCCCCAGGATTTGCCCGCCATCCTCCTACATATCATGAGGGCGCCAGTGGCCTTATTAACAGTTGATTCAATGTGTTTCTTCCATAGGAGTTTACTATCAAAAGTCACCCCTAGGTACTTAACCTCCTTTTTCCACCCTACTTCTTCTCCGGTTAGCCGGATATTTTTCAGGCGTGGGAGGGTTCTTTTCCTAGTGAAGGGTATCACAGTGGTTTTCGTTGGATTAACCTTCAACCCCACTGAGACACACCACCCACTAGTGATATCTAGACCCCTCTGTATTATGTCACATAGGGTTTCTTCAAACTTTCCTCTAGCAATAATGACGACGTCGTCAGCATATCCCTGACAGGCAATGCCGACGTCCGTCAGTTTGTAGAGGAGCTCATCCACCACCAGGCTCCACATTAGGGGTGACAAAACCCCCCCTTGCGGACAGCCACGAGTAGTGCGGGAGCGGATGGTCCGTGAGCCCACCACAGTTTCTACCGTTCTTGTAGACAACATTTCCATCATCCATCTGGCGGTTGTTCCATCCACCCCCCTTCTAACAAGGGCTCTGCCAACCGCCTCATGGGAAGTATTGTCAAACGCGCCTTCTATGTCCAAAAAGGCACAGATGGCCGTTTCCTTAACATCTAGGTTCCTCTGGATTACATCTGTCAGCCGATATAGAGCGGTATCCGTCGACCTTCCCGCTCGATATGCGTGCTGACAGGGGTGCAAGGGCACCCTCTCCAGAACGCCTGTCCTGATCTCGGAAGGGATTCTCTTCCTCCAAATATCCGGTATATTCTAGGCGTCTAAAACTTTTCTAGATGACAGTCAGTCATAATCCGAATCTCCTCGATCTTCTCACAGAGGATGCTATCTATCCCACGTTCTAGATCCAGCTTTCTTCAGGTGCTCTCTAAGTCTACAATGCCTCGTGTGGAAACCTGTTAGCATATGAAGCCTATTTTTGCACACACTGATGCTTATCCATTCATTCATAACTGCTCAGAGAGTCCTGAAGAGCAGCGTTGTTTTAAGTCACTCCATATTTCTTTGTTATTTTTGGTGAAACAGCGCTTATCCCCCAAAAAATGTAGTTTTGGATTTATGCGGTTTTCCTTAGCAGAGTGAGCACGCGGTCAATCTAACGCCAACATAATCCGGCTTAGAAAGTTACCTACAGTCAATTTATTAATTTTTATCACCAACATAATCCGGCTTAGGAAGTTACCTAGAGGTAACTTTCCCAGTTCGTCGAGACATTCATCTACCGTTTTAGTGCTGATAACCTAAGAATTCAGTGCTTTATTCAGGGCTTGAATATCCTATGGAATCACAATCTTCTGGTTTCCATAATTTCATTCGATGATAAACTGAACAACCTTCCGATTGTTTATATTTACGCCTAAAGATGCAGGGTGAAACTTGCCCATTGAACTGATGCCTGTTGCTAGGCTCTTATGCTTTTAGCCCTAATCCCTTCAGTGGCCTACGACCAGTAAGTGGTTCAATCATATAGTCATGATATCAATACTATTCCGTGGGTAGTCTTCTATTATTCAACTGAATGGAGAAATATTTTACGATTTATCTCATTCTATGGTGACAGTGTTACTGAACCATATGATTATTTGATATATTCTTTTGTCATTGAGATTATTTTATCATGGTCAGTTTTGTTAGTAAAGACGGGCTTATTAGAAGAAGGCAAGATGTTGAGCTGACGACTTGCAAACTAATTCTCAGAATTAGTTATTTATTTACTAGTGAGGATAATGTGACTTGCACAAAACAGTTCAGTAATGCCCACGAATAGCGTAGCGAGTGTGACAACTTCACTTAAGTATCCTTTTCTGTACACATGGAATCCATAGATTATATGAGGTTATAATAAAATACAGGATTTTAAAGCTGAAGTGCAAGAATAAAGAAAATAATTAAATTAAAAATTATTAAAATATGTATTTTTTTTTTTAATGATTAATGTAAAAATGAATACTTACATAAGCACATGTGGCAGTTTGGGTAAAAATAGTGATTGCAAGCGTTGTTTTGGTCACTGATGTTGAAAATTGAACTTGCTTCGCTAAATTAATTGTTCCATAATACAACAAATATTTAATTTCCTTATGTTTATTCAAATAGTGCCTTTTACTGTTTCTGTAATTACTTTAAGAGGAAGTAATATAATCGTGTTAAATTTTGTAACAAACCTAATCATGGCCAAGTATTTTCAATAAAATATACTATCATCCAGAAATTTTATGTCACTACTTTTCAAACAATCTGTGAAGTATAGATTCCTTATTTGAAAGGGTATGTCGAGAAAAAAGTAGCAGTTCAAATCGGATATTATCCGGTCAATGCTCTTGTGTCCTGGGCATATCCTCATAGAGACTTCTTCCAAACACTATATTATCTTGCATATTGGTTCACTTCATTTCATTAATGGTGATGTAAATATTTTGTTGACGTAGACTTGCAGATAATTGATTTCCTTAAGTTAGTACACTGTAATGATCATTGTTTCTTTAATTATTAATTCATTGCATGTTGTATTCATGGAATGAATGTAATTCAGTCTTTACCTTATAATAAAGGATCCGGCAAAAAACCGTTTAATGTTTATTTTGTTTTTGTTTTAACAATTGGGGTTGACTCGATATATAATAATATTTTAGATAGTTTGAACCGTTTGTTCTTTGATTAGTTGAGCGATTCAAGCATCTAGATTCCGTGAAGATATCGTTGCGAAACGATCCTTCCCGGCCTATAAAACTTGGAATAATTATCTTTTGGACGATAGAGTTATCATTAACAGAGTTATCGTCTTCTAGCTATGTAGTATCGAAGTAAGTGATTATATTTTAGTTCTTCATCCAAAAGTTAAAGCCTAACAATTAAAGGTTTTTCTGCGTTATTTATAATTGTCTTAAAACTTTTCAATTTTAAAAACGAACAACTGCTTGTATATAAAACAAGCAAAATGTTGGTTGGCTGAAGCCAAAGAAAAAACCTTTCAACTTTTAAAGTTTATTTATTGGCCTCTAAGTAAATTTATTAATGGGAACCTCTAAGGTCTACCGCACCTTAACAGATCCTGAGGAGGACATCAAAGATGTCCTAAACGTTCATAAGTAAACTTCAAAAGTTGAAAAGTTTTTTCTTTGGTTTTATTAACACCGCCAATTTTATTGTTTATACTGCTTGTATATACAAGTATTTTATGATGGAGATTCTGTATTGGGAAATTTAAAATATAATTTAGCAACCAACGTTTCTAGCACTCTTTTCTGTTATATTTTTTCGTATACTCTATAGTCACTTTTTTTTATTAACAGACATTTGTCAGCAGATATTCGTTTTATTATGTTCATTACTTGAAAAAGATTATAGATGCACCGATATACGGTTCAAAAAAGGTATAAAAGAGCAGAATAAAAGCCTTGCTACTTCATGTATATGTTTTTCTGCCAGTTTAAAAACGGATAATTGTAATTTTACTGAATTTAATAATTCTTTATTTCTAGCTGCTGCACTAAATAATTCTTGTGGATTGTGTTTCGGTAAACAAGATCAACATTTATTAGCAAAATGTGATACTTGCCACAAATTTTATCATCTGGGATGTCTAAATCCACCATTAACACGGATGCCGAGGAAAACTAAACAAATGGGATGGTTTGTAGACATTATGTTTTATTTTTTATCAATGCTCACTATCACACACATTCAATTACTTGTACACAGTTACAAACAGCTAAAGTTCCATTAACACTCATAAAGGAATCCACCATGTATCTTTTTGATCAAAGAGATTTAGCTTAATTGCCCTCCCTCCAATATTACACATGTAGTATGTAAAAAATCTCAAGATTAGATTAGATTGTACATTGGAGAGATGTATTGTGTGACCATGCTACTGCGACCCGTTTAATGTTTGTGATTTGAAAAGGTTCATTTTCCAGTCCCGTCTGATATTTAGCTACTGTTGCATAAAGCTTGCAGGGGCTGCTTTTTCTTTTTCCAAAAAGGTCAAACCGCGTCTTCTCACTGAAACAGTACTCTGTAAATTACCTAGATCAGTGATTCCCCAAAGTGGGCTCCTTATGGGCCCTGGAACGGCTGGGGGGGGAGGCGATACTAGTCGCGGGTGAAATTCGGGTGACATTGAATAAAAACAGCAGAGGATGGTAAAAATATAAAGAAAGAGGAGAAGAAACGAAAATTTGAAAAACCGTTCATACGTTTCTTCACTTGTGAAACATGGGAATTAATAGGGATGATTAGGTACTTTTAGTTTCCTAATAAACATACAAAATGCGTTGTTACCACAGAACATTATCAAGCATGTGTTGGCTGATGAGCCTGTCGAACAGTGTCGGGAAATTCAGCAGTATCGGCAAAAATATATGTTTGCATGTAATAACTGTTTTACAGTACGATACTTAAAGGCGACATTTTGAAATCAAATTTAGATTATGGTAAAAGTGTAGAATAGCTCCTCTATTCGCCAGCGCATTTGCCTACAGGGTTTTTACCTGACCCTTCACTTGACCTCCATCCATATTGATGGTTCTAAAAATTCTCTTCCAGTTATTAAAATAAGAAGGCCAAATTTGTACTTTTAATCTCTACAGATTAAAATTGTAATGCGAACGTTACAGTGGTTGATTTCGATAAATAATTTTATAATTATAAGCTTTAACGTGTCTTATTTGCAACATCTTTTTACTACGTTTTAGGAGGTATATAGAACAATAGATACATAAAATATCGGAAATTGTCACTGTATCTTGTTCTTTAATTAAAGAAACTGGATTTCCTTAGGAGGCGGCTGAGTAATTTTTTTTTTCATCTTTTAAAAAGGGCGCTAGTCAAATAATTTTGGGAACATCTGGCTTAGATTATTCTAAGTTCTGCAGTAATTAGGCGAATAGCTGTTAATAACCTTAGAATGTTGGTGTCGCAACTATCTGTACTATGGGTCCAATGAGGGCTCTAGAAAAACAGCACCAAACGAGAGAGCCTGTTTATGGTTACTACAACCCCCATTTGAACACTTTGTAATTGGTTGATCACCCTTCCTATATCTGTGAACTGTATTATTTCTCTTACTAAGTTTTTATTCAATCATCTTGGCTTCCAAGCTCTGTAAAAACGGTATCCTTCCGAGAGTTTAGCTGAGCTTGTCTCTAAAACGAGTAGTAATGTTACTTCCTGAGATACTCGCAGAAGTGCTTAGCATTCGTTGAGACCATAGTCACTCCCTCCACCTTCTCCCTACCCGGGAATATCTAAATGTACATCAATGAATACAATTTAAGCCATTTCATTCGATTAATATTATTAATATTTTTAACTGTTAATTTTTTGTAGGCAGTGTTCTGAATGTGATAAAGACAGTGATCAGTCAGAACATGAAACCGTGGATCCTGAAGCTCCAAGAAAGTTGAGGCATAAAGACAACGGCAATGGGGATTCATCATCGGATCAGGCAAGTTTATTTACGTTTATTAAAAAGATTTTAGTAAGAGACGTTTTTCGTATGAATATTTATACCTAATAAATACTAAATGTAAGAGTCATAATGCGGTAAAGGTAAAGACAGACACAGCGATTTCAACCGAAGCGTTTAACAAGTCGGTAGCGTTCTAACAAACCACATTGAGCTGTTTTATAAGCGATTTGTGCAGTGATCGATGCGGTTTGCAGTACACCATTTTGATATAGTTCATGACATACCGAGTCGGCCACCGACTTTTTAACGCTTCGGTTAAAACCGCCGTGTCTGTCTTTAACCGAGTATTGCGATCGGGTCAATTTTTCAGTATCCAGTTTTCACCGATATAAACATTTGGAGGTCCCCAGTGTCCGAAAAAGTGGTTTTTAGAAATTGGTGTCTGTGCGTGAGTAGTCAGCTTTAACTGCAAAGCAGAAAATCGTATAAAGTACATCAAACGTGATATCTAATTTAAGGGCTAGCCTTGGGACCTGACAAAGGTTTTGATCAAAATCAAGTCATTCGAAAGTAAAAACTATTGAATGGATTTTTCAATTTTTTGCCATTTTTCGAAGATGGCTCCCACGATTTCTTTCAACTTTTAACATTAACTACAGATTTAAAAGCTACAACTTTTTTTTTGTTTATTTAAAATTTGTTATTTGAAACATTTTTCCGAGAAAATTCATTTAAGGGAAATTTTGGAGGAGGGGTGGGATTATGTTTTTTTTTAATGTGCTATTTCAGTTTAATATACTATTTTGTCAACTAAATAATATTAATTAGAATTATATATGTTGCCAAAATTCCCAGTTTGAAGAAAACCGGTTGACCGGGAGTGGTTTTTACTGAACAGTGTTTCCAGCTTTCTGCAATTTCTCTAAAACGGTTCCAACGAATTTCATTAAACTATATATATGAACTAAACTTATTTATTTTTAATTTAGGTAAAAACACCTTTAGCTGGGTGTTGTACAATTTACAGAAAAAGTAAATAAAACTCCTAATGAAAAGAAAAATAACTTTAAAAATACAAAGGGGTTAACTAAAACATTAATACATTGATAGGGAGGTTGTTAAAACTTAAACAAATACTTAATTAAACAACGTACTTGAGTGTAGAATCAGCAATTAACAATATATTTACCAGTTTTTTCCATTTTGAAAGCATAGAACTTCTGAGCTTCAGAACTTGAGGCATAACATTGTAAACGTCATGTATTTGTTTCATATGATTAATGGTTTATTAATTAAAATTTTCCATTCGTTGAATCACTTGAAGCCAGGTACGAGCTAAGAAAATGGTTTAATTGGTAAAAGTGAGCAATATAGAACAAAAAAAAAAATATATGAATAATTGAGCCTGGAGAAAAAGAATTGCAAAATAAGGCAGAGGTTGTTTGCAACAAATTTATAATAAGTGTCATTAATATAAAACTTAGCTTGGATATATTACATACCCTCAATTGTACTATAACTCTCATTTTTTTAGAATATATTTTCAATCCAATTATGATTCTGGTTGTCCAAGATTAGTTGCAAACCTATCTAAAGAATTGTATCTAGAATTTAGTATATAATCAATATCGCTAATAAATTTATTTTTATGTTTATTAGTTAAATTGTAAAATTCTATTCTCAAAATAGCAACTCTTGAGAGTAAAAAAGATCCAACGAACCCACAGAGATTATATTTTTCAATTTGGCGGCTCAGTTAATGTCATTCCTAGAAAATGAATTATCTAAATTATAGAGGATATTATAATAGCAAACGAAAAGCTGGCATATCTCAAATTTTAATAAGTAATGAAAGCTGAGGTTCAAATATAATGAATTTACTGAGAAGAGGATGAATTCGGAACGTATTTAAGTATAGGTGTGATTTCTGTTAAGAAAATAAATTTGTTTTTAATGATTCTTCTTCTTTTTTCGACTCAGAAAACCTCAAGAAGTTGCCCTTACATCTAATTATAATATAGCTGGTGATTTATCTGCAATACGGACTAGAAGTCTTATTATTCCTGACAATACAAATTTTATTCTATTACAACACTGAATTGCTTGGCTTCTTTGAAAAGATTGTAGCCAATAATAATTAGAAATAAATAAATTGCCAAAATTCCGAGTTTCAAATAAATGAGTAAACCGGTAGTGCGTTTTTACTGGAGTTTTTGTTCAGTTTCCTTCACACAAAAATCACCAACGGATTTCATTAAATTTGGTGTTATAATTATGAATACAGAGATAATCACTTTTTTTTTTTCGAGAAATTGATTTAAAGAAGTTTTGGGTGTCGGGAGAAGGTTATGTTCACCTAAAAACAGACATTTTATTAAGTTTAGATTCTCCCATTGATATATAATTGAAGATAAATAAACATTTATAAAAATTATAAGCTTTAAGAAAACTTGTTAATTACAATTTTGTAATAAACTGTACTAAGAGAATGTTGACTTTCTCTAGTTTTTTATTTTTGTTTTTTAAATGCAGTATATTAAAACTGGTTCTCCAACTGCTGAAGATCTGGCACCAGGAGCGGCCGATATTACTATAACTCCTCATGGTGAATCAAACGCTGATAACTCCACTGGTTAGTTTTTTTTATTGCTAACTGTATAACATCATTTTCATATTTGTAATTTGATTTTCCACACGATTGAAAATGATTTTCTTCTTCTGCTTCTTTAGCGGATGAACCAGAAGGATTTAGAGTTAAAAAAAGAAGGCGTGAAAAACATCATCGTTATTCACCTGATACGGAAATTATCAGTCGACCTCATAAACACAAACATAAACGCAGTAAACAACAGGCAGAACAGAGACAAAGTCTGAAAATTTGTGTAAGTAATTACCAGTGAAAAACTTGATGAATGGACTTGGAAAACAAAAGATATTTATATATGTAATGATTTTTATTTTCGTCGCCCTTTTTCAGTTCAAATCCATACCACATCCTACAGGTGGCAGTTCATATGTTGCTACTCCAAGCAGTAACTTGACTCCATCTCCTACGATCAGAACAGTGCCTGTAACAGAACAGACGCCAACATCTACGCCGCCCTCAATAGTGAAACCCCTTCCAAAGAAGAAAGAGGAAGAATCTGTAATGTGTGCCACTTGTAATAATCCTGGCAACTCCAGTAATTTAGTAAGGTAGGTGTTTTTATTAATAAAAGTAAATATCGTCAACAGCATATGACCATTTTTCAAGAATTTCGGCTAAAAGGAAACATAATTGTTTATCTTGGCCTAGAATATAAGTTCCTTTAAAACAAATTTTCATCAATACAGTAACAAGTTTCAAGAACACCTTTGCACGAGAAACCACTGCTGGGCGATTATGATTTACTTTCTCTTAAGCCTGAAAAATTGCAAACATGATCATTCAAAGCATTCAAAAACCTTCAACATACTTAAAACACAAAAACATTCTGATAGTGGACGAATGCCCGAAATACTCGATGATTACAAAAGAAATCATGAGCCAAACATTTTCAAGACACTTTTCCAACATGGCTTACCCCCGTATTCCTTAAAATTATGTATCCTACTTCTTTTTTTGTCTCATGTCTCATCTGGATATGGGAAAAATGTTTTCAGCTAGTGTATCACCTGGGATCCGGACACGTCGGTGAAATCACCAGTCTGTCCATGGAAATATAGCACTATCATCTTTATTTTTTTTTGAAAAAATTTATTAATTTCCTATTTTGAAGGAAGTTCTTAATTGGAAGTTGAAAATTATTGCATTAAAATAATGGAAAACAAACAGATATATATATATATTTTTTCATACTAGATTTCTGTTTCTTTTTTCAGATGTGATGAATGTTTACTAGGATTTCATTTTGCATGCTTAGATCCTCCAGTGAAAAAATCACCCAAAGTAAGAGGCTATTCTTGGCATTGTGCAAACTGTGATCCTACCGTAAGTATTTGCAGACTTAATTTAATGTAATTACAGGCCCATAATTGTGCTATTAGAAATGCCAGAAACAAAGTTCGTTTCAAATAATTAAATTGTTATTGGTTAAAATGTTAATTTTATATTTCGAAAATAACCAGCAACGGAGGGGGGTATAACAGTTCATAAAGTATTTTATTTTTATTTAAATACTTTATTAATGACTTTCTTTATCGGTCCACGGTCCATTGAACCGGAACTATGTGTCAAGGGCATCCTTCAGCCGAGTTCATAATTTGAAGCAAAACATTGGTCACTCACCTTGCTGTCATTTTGAAGTATCATTAGAGCCAACCTCAACTTGACGTATACAGCCTAATTTATCGCGCAAAATAGCTATATAAATTTGTATTTACTTACAGCTGTAAGAGTAAAAGTAAGGGCTGTTTATTAGAATTATAATTGCGATGTAAAATTTAACAGTTGTTATTCTGTTTGGTAATATCCGACTACAGCAACTTCTCGGTGGACATCCCTCAAACGGAAGATCCACTTTATTAATTGATTTTTCATGTTTTTTTAAGATTATCTCGAAAACGACTGGGACAATTTACTTTTAAAGAAGCATTGCGATAATTAAATCAAGAGGGCTTAAATCTGGCGATCTGGAAGGCCAGCTTACCGGTCCCTGTCTTCCGATCAAGCGATTACTGAACTTCTGTCTGTTAATGTTTGGTGCGAAGGTTGGTGACAAAACTATTGGCTCATACTTTCCGCCAAGTAGCGGGCAAGAATACGCTAATTTTATTCGCTAAGAGTTACAACATTGCTGCAGGATGTGCGATTGTATGTCAGAACAAGTATGTGCTTCCAAAAAGATGGTTGTTCCGCGCACTATGCCTTAGTGGCGAGGAGAGAAGTGAATGAGATGTTCAGTAACCGCTGGATCGGAAGACTGGAACAGCAAACTGGCCTTCCAGATCGCCAGATTTAAGCCCTTTTGATTTTTTCTACGATTAGCAAAACCTCATATGTGGTGCAGCTTGTGCCGTTTAAGCCGAGGAAGTCATTTTGAATAGAAAGGAAATATTTTTATTTTTATTTTTTGTAGATAAACTGGAAAGTTTTGTTTTGATATTTTACCTGATTTTCAAGTCCCTTATAGTTTTAAAATTGCTTTTAAGTTTTATTAGCATTCGAACTCTCTTCTTATTTATTCGAAATTTATAAGAAAATCCGCTTTCAATTTTTTTTTATGAAACAAAGAAATAGGAAAAAACGACGAAAAATTGAATCTTTATGATTGAATATCTCCGCAACGCTTTGAAATATTGAAGTGAAATTAACGGCGTTTTTCTTCATTTTTTTAATAGTTTTTAATGCAGTAGTAAAAAATGGGGGTCAAAAGGAAATCGCCACTTTCAACCCCGATTTAAGGTGTAAGGTGGCAATAAAATCAAAAACCATTAAAACCATCATAAACTAGAGCGAAAATACTTCAACAAACGTTATGTTCACTTTTTTGATATCTTGCTTCTTTTAAGAGTTTTTCAAAACTGGTCCGTTTAAATGGTACACCCTGTGTATTTATAGTAAAAGAATATTTGCTATTCATCTTCGTCCACAATACCTGATCGGTAGCTGATGTAAAGCTTGTTAAAAAAAAATGCGATGCTTTTATACTCTACTTTGTTTAATTAATTATTCTTTGTTTATAGGAAAGTGAGTAAAGTCCAGATCTGCCAAGACTATTTCTAATAATTATATTTCTTTAAATAAGTTCATTTTGTTTATTTTTTTATATTTTACATTTAACTGTAAAATAAGCCATGATTTTTATTTCTATTTTATTGAATAATTGAAAGAAATAATAACTAATGTTGGTAAACAATTGTTTTTAAGCGTTCACATTATTAATGGAATATATACTGAAGGAAACAATTTTATACTTAAGATTATATAAAGATTTTATAATTTTTCCATAATTTTAGTTAAGTATAAGTTTTTTCATTGCTCTTAAATATGCAAGTGATAAACATATTGTAAATAAATCACTTATTGTAAATAAATTTGTATTCTATGTGTGATGATTTTTAATAATAACTTTTTTTATTATTATTTGGTTATTATGTTTATTAGAGTTAATAATTCTGCTCGTTTTTTTTTTTTTTTTTTAAACTTTGAGAAACAATCAACATTGAGAAAAGTGCCAAATATTTATTATTATTATTAATCTGAGTACGAAAAAGATATTTGTACAACAGTATAGTCCATTTATAAGAACACCATAATATATCAAAAAAGAAAATAGCAGAAAGTTCAAACTTGATACCTGTCTGTTTAACGGAGGATGATACAATGGTTTCGCGGTCAAAATATACTTTAAACTACCACTTGTATTCAATTTTTTTTTTTCAAGTTTATCGAAAAAGTCCAGTGATTTTCATTCAACTTTGTATATTTTATTCCCCATATTTTGATAATGGTCTATTATCAGTAAATAAACAATTTTGGGGAGAGTTCTAATGGGTTCTAAAATCACACCACTATTAGAATCCAAAAATGAATTTTCGCAGAAGAATGTTCAAAATAGAAGTGATAGTCCTACGTAGGACTATCATATAAATATGCAGTATGTATACAGAGTTTACAGGAAATCGGAGCCATTTTCGAAAAAAAAATTGGAAAAAACTAAAAAGTATGATTAAACAATGTGATAGCGGCTGACCGTTCCGCTTTTCGAAATTCCTGATCATATAAATACATACCATTTTCTGAAAACCACTTTTTCGTGTTCAGGGAATCTCAAAACATATCACGTGTAAACACATTTTCGAAAATCTGACGATTGCAGCAGTATTTCATCTTACAGAGCAGAATGAGAAAGTAAAAAGTCGTGTTTATTCAGCAGATTTTTTTTTTTTTTATAAAAGTATTGATTTGAATACTACATGCAATTGATCAGACATTAATTTTCGTCAGGTGATTTGCAAGTATAATTATCGTAAAATTGATTTGTTTATTTCACAAGTGTTTTTTCATATCTTACTTTTTTTAGAACCAAAAAAGTAAGTCAACATAATTTAAAATATAATGAAATTTAAAATTTTGTGGGTGGCAGTTTCTCCGTTTGTGAAAATGTGAATTTTAAAACGTCTTACAATAATCGTAAGAATCATACCTGTAGGAAAGTAAGGTAATGAAAAATATTTCATTTCAATGCTTACCTTCGATATATTTAGTGCCTAAAAAATTCCACTGTGGACTCATAAATTCTATTGGTCAGGAAGCGAGAATTACCAAAGGTGCTGTCCTATCACAAAACTTCAATGAAGCATCACCATTCCCAACAGATAATGGAGAAAAGACTTCATCAGATTATGAAAACAGTACTATTTTTAAATCCCATATAATGTCAAAAAGGTCTAAAGAGGAAAAAGAAAAGACAAGAAATGCAATATCATGTCCACCAGTTCAAATAGTCTGTAAATCTGTACAATCTGAAAAAATTACACATTATCAATTGATAACCTCAAATAAACTTGAAAATTATAAAACCAATGAAAACAATTTGAAATGGTGTCCAATAGATTTTTATGAATGTCCAAAAGAACCGTTTAGACGAAACGATAATATAAGTTTTACTATTAATGATTTAAATTTGAAAAGGCAAATTGCAAGCTGTCAAACACTTTTAAAAAATGAAAATAAAATTCATTTAACAACTTTGAATATTGATTACCAAGTTGTAAGTATAAATGATGATTATATCGAAATTGAAAGTGCAATTGATTTATCAAATAATAAACCGTTTCTACAACTCTTAGAATATTGTGCGCATGAAGCGGAATGGGAAGAAATACTGAAATTAGTGGAATCACAACTGGGTCAAAAAATTAAAAACATATGTCTAAAATTAGAAACTTTTGACGAGAAAAATAAACTTAAATGGAATTCACATTAAATATAACTTGTTTCTTATGGCAGAAAAAAAATTAGAATAAAAATTTTGTTGTTACATGATTTAACTCTGTTTGATTAACAAAGTTCACATTGATAATATACTCGTAGTAATGATTCTTTCCCAAAAGATCATTTAAGAGAATTGTTCGGTTTATTTTCATTGATTCGGAATAGAATATTCTTTCCTTTATTTTTTACTAATAGTAGTAAGAGGAAGTATTGCAGTCGTGTCAAATTTTCGAAATTGAATTTTCACTGGAAATACTTGTTTTTTGAGTCCGCAAAAAATATTTTTAGCGAAAGGTACGTGTATTGAAAATTCTCAAAAAACGCAAAAAGTTAAAATTTGATGTTCAGTTCAAGTACCATAATACATCTGTCACTAAGTCTTTGGACAAGGAAAATCCAATACATCTGTCACTAAGACTTTGGACAAGGAAAATCCAGCGGGGAAGGTCCCACCACGGGGAAGGTCCCGGTTTCGAATCCAACTGTGCTTTCTTCCTTACAGCCTCTAAAGCTCACTAACAATGATGGGGCAGTATTGTCTATTATAAGAGAAACTGCCTGGCCAGCAGTTCAGTGAAAAGAATCCGGGGGCACAACAGATCTTTCAGACCGCAGCAGTACAATATCCCCTATAACAGTCTAAATCTAAGGTTTCGGACAAAATTCATCAACCAGAAATGCGACCTTACTGAATGGTTTCATTAGATTTTTCGCGATTTCACTTGAACTTCGTATACTATCTAAACACAATACTTACTTTTGGAGAGGAGGTTCTCTTGGTAGAGCAATCATAAGCTTCCCCCAAAAGTACCACTTCAGTTCATTTTTGGTCCTGTCACCTTACATTATTAAGATGCATTAAAGGATTAACTGGAATACCCAATTCGAAGAAAATCGGTAAACTGGAAGTGGGCTTTACAAAATACGTTTCTTAGAATTTTCTCGAAAACTATAACGATTTTCTTTAAACTTCGTCTACTTACTGCACGGACATAAACCTATAACTTCTATACTTATTTATTCTCTTCCTCTTCTACCTTGCAGTGTAGAGGATTTGCAACAGAGTCGCCATCCGTCTCTATCTCTGGCCATTGATTTAGGTTTGCTCACGGTCGTGCCAGTTTCCCCGAGGCATTCTTTAATATTATCTAGCCAGGTGATTCTTCTTCTTTCTCTTGGTCTCTTACCAGTACACCTGGCTTCATAGACTCGTTTAGGATGCCTTGCACGATCCATCCTTATAATATGAGCATACCATCTTAGTTGGTATGCTCATATTATAAGCATCTGATTCGCTCAATTGCCTACAAACCAGATTACTTCTAATAGTAGTATTCATTATTTGGTCCCTTCTTGCCTTACCTTCCACTCTGCGGAGGTATCACATTTCCGCCGCTTGTATGCTGCTTTTCGTAAGGGCCCAGGATTCACATTCGTATGTGAGGGTTAGGACGTATATTGTAATGTTTCGTTTGCTTAGAAGCCTCTCTTTTGCCAATGAATTTTTGGTTAATGGCTTGGAACAACCTTCCAGATGCCGCAGACCTTGCATTTAATCCTGCCATCTGAGGTAATCCAAACTCCTAAATACTTACGGACTCCCACTTGTTCGAAAGGTTTCGTCTTTATTCTTCTAGCATGTCTCTTTTCCGTTCTGCTTTCTACCATGGTTTTATGCTTACTAGAAATATTCTCTATTCTAGCCCCTCCACCTTAACATTGAGTTATGTTGGAGCTTCTCCTTAGAAGTTGCTATTAAAACCAGGTCATCTGCGCATATCATGGAAAAGAATGTTTGTTACTGGTTCTAACTGTCGATATCCTAACTGGAAATTCTTGGTTTTCGTTTCGGCAAGCTTTTAGTATGTCGCCCATAAATATAATAGGACTTAACACTGTCTCCCAACTGCCGTAATTACGAATGTTTCGGAAGACAGATTAGATGTTCTTACATAACTGCGGCAATTCTCATAGAAACTTTCAATTCTTTTTATCAAGATCTTATTAACGTTTCTCTATGCAAGTATTTCCCACATTTGTAAACGTAAACTTGGTCAAATGCCATACAAAGGTCGATGATAAATAGATGCACCTCTTTGTCATATTCAATAGTTTTTTCCATAATTGCCTTAAAGTGAGTATAAGGTCCTGGGTACTTCAATTTGAGTGAAAACCACACTGGTCCTCTCCCAATAGTTCAACTATAACTTTTATTTGAAACATTTTCCTGGAAAAAATTATTTTTGTGATGTTTCGGGGAACCTGTAATTTGGGTTTAAATTTTAGCTGCTATTGCAAAGCTATGCCAGGAGTTGAGAACAGAAAACGCTTTCAGCTAAACATAATATAATCATTATCTTTATATTGTAATTAAGCCTACTAAACGCTTGCAGAATTCTAACATTGAACAAGAGAAAATCGTGAAGAGATTTTTTTTCACTTTCTCTTACTAGTGAAAGAAAGAGGAAGTAAATACAATCATACAATATAAAAATCTACATCCCGATAAACACATATATATATAAAACATTCGTTACTAGCGAAATTTGTAAGTGGGTAATTTCCGTATAAATCAATTAATAAATCAAACCTAAATAAATCAAAACTATCAGTTGCAGGAATGACACCAGATATTTTTAAAAAAGGAAATGTGTGCTTTATAGTAGTACCTACCTCACTCATCAATCAGTACGATGCTGAAGTATTCAGTATTCCGATAGATAAATCATAAATTTATTTTTATAATACCCTTCCTTTTTTCTTAGAATTCAGTCAATGATCTTTGATCCATTATTTAAAAAATAATAATGCGCTCGCTGGATCATCATCGTAATTTATCGTAAATATGATTATGAAATAAATTAGTACAATAAAAAGGTAATTAAAAGCACTGATTGTTGTATTAATAGTTTTTTTTTTTTTTTTTATTGTTTATATTGTCAGGAACAAGTTCATTGATGTATGAATAATACTTCAGATTGTTTAAAGTCAAATTCACAGTATTGCATTACTTAAGCAGAAAGTATACATAACTTATTGAACTACCAAACAATGAAAATGACATAACTATGCAAATAATCACAAAAAATACAATTTTTTTTTAAGTTTTCTTTAAAACCTACGTAGCAAAATTTCTGGGCTGAATTATACAATTCAAAAGAATTAATGTTAGTTTTATTTATTTATTTTCTTTTTGGAAACATTTTTAGATGGTCATTTCCAATTTATATATTTAACAATGTTCGGTAACCGTAGTTCAGTATATCTCTCTCAGTAATAACTTTTTCTTCTTTTCTTGCGGCTAGTAATTTGTACTGAATACTTTTGGAATAGTTTGGTGGTAACTTACACACACACATACATAAAAAGAAAAAATGGCCGACAAGAAAATCTAAATATATAGGAATTGACGAGAGAAGAGATTAATCTGTACGAGTTTTATTATTCAGCAAAATGTTGAACAAATAAAATAATTACATGCTGATTGCATTTCATAGATAATGTGGGGAGGGGGAAAGCTATTACGCGACGACTGATCCAATAAACTTTAGAATTTGGTGTATGAGCACCCAAAATTTGGAAAGTGAACGGTTACTCCCAATAGTCAATTCATTCTGGTATCAAAATCATAAAAGAATTTAAGTATCTATTACAGATTTAAAAAGATATTTATAACAATTGAACACCTTGTTAAATAAACAGCATTTACCAATTTAAAAAAAAGAAAATAGAATGATACAAGCATAATAATACTGTACATAAATTAAATTAAATTAATTTAAAAAATCTTATTTTATACGTTTCCTTTTAAAATAGCAAACTATGTTACATTAATAATTACGAATAATTTCTTAAAACAAATATTAATGCGTTTAATGAAGTATTATTCTTTATTTACAAGATTTTTCTTAATGATTTTTGTGCTTCGCACGCAGATTTAAATATTTTCATTTATATTTATTTTTTAAGATTATTCGATTATTACAAACAAATAATTGTTGATTTCTAAAAAATATAATATCTTAGTAAAAATCTGACTAGCTTTCTTGTATAACAAAAATGTCTTTCATTTCTTCAACAATATTTTATTATTATTTTGTTTTTGCTTTGGAAAAAAAACTAACAAAAGTTATAAATAACCATGATCCAAGAGTTCTTCCCATCTGATAGTATTCTGAAAGACTTCCTGTTGTAGCCACAAATCATAATGTTGTTTAAATTCATCAGTTAATTCTACATTTTGCCCGAGCACTGATGTTATACAAGTATCGACTGGCTCATAATCCGGATCTGTATTATTTGTATATCTTCTATTGTTGAATCTATCTACAGACGAACGAAGCGCGCATTCTTCCGCTTGATAATCCCATGGCCTGGCGTCCAAATCGTTTCCATACGCCCAATCATCGTTCAATCTATGCCTGACTTTTTGATATATTGCACTCATAGTTTTCATATTAGATTTTCTCCATTGACGACCAAGATATTTAGTTTGCATTTTCAACAATTTCAAAACATATAATTGCATCATGGCATGGCGTACTTTTAAGGTTCTCTTTAATATTGGTGCCGACTTAAATACTACAAGCATCATTATACGTGAATGCTTCCATTTTGTTAATTTATTCAATATCCTAAGTAGATTAATACAAGCGAATAGATTTCTCCAAGAGTATTGTTGATTGTCACCTATCTCTAAACTTTCTACAGTTAATTCTGGTTGATCGCCGATAACACAGGCTGGAAAATCTAATATAGGTATAACATTTTTCGCTCCAACGTATGCCATAATATTTTGATTAAAAAATTTCAACACCAATGGTATACAATTAGCGAATACCAAATGTTGTGACATGAATTCAAACTGATATATATGATTTAGTTTGAAATGTTTTAAAAGTAATAAAAGTATTGCTGATACAGCTTTAACTATGATCTCTTTATGACGGCTAACATCTGTACCAAGTTTCATTGATTGTAAAACAGTCATCGGCATCTCACCAGGTAATACATCGGCCATGATATTTATTGAATCTGATTTAGCTTTAGAGGTTGGTGCAGCTGCTAGCAATATCTTAAGAAGTGCTATCATATACTGGGGTAAATTTGGGAACATAGCTTGATAAAGTATTTCTGTAGGCGTACATTTGATTGTACCTTCGGATTTAGAAATTGGACTTTTGGCTAATTCCTCTTCTAATTCTACTTGAATTTCAGATAATGATTTGTACATGTGTTGTTTTAATACTCGTACACCTTCGTGTATCGGTTCTGGCAGGCCGAACAAAGATTCTCTATCACCTTCAAGCGGGAAACCAACAAACTTTATCCGTGTATTCTCCAGAAATGTGTCTAAATCTTTTTGTCTTACTTTCGGCAACCAGGGTAAACCTTTGCTTTTAGTTGGCACCGGTGTAAGCGGGCGAGGACTGGAAGGTTGTGGTGTACCTCCCGGTTCACTGATGATACGCTCTTCAAATTCTCTCATATCATCATCGTTCTCCTGCTGTTCCAATGTTTCCAATTCAATGCCTAAGGGTTCATCTAAGGAACTCTGTTTTATCAAACTCCTACGAAACGGTCGGTTATTACGTTTCGTAATGTTCTGTTGGTCTAATAATTCGTTGGCATTGGCGGGCGGTGAAGAGGCTCTCATATTGCGAACTACTTCAATCGTATCCTCTTCCAAACTGTCCAATCCAGCTTGTTGCCTATATTCCCATTTCAATTGTCTCAATGTATCAATTCCACCTAGGCACACTAGGATAGTTTTCCAAAGTAAAAGTAATACTTTTTTCATTGGAAAATGTGGCGCCGAACCGCTACAAAATCTAGTCACCATACCAAATAATTTGATAATTAATATTTCATCACATACTGGATGTAGAATATCAAACCTAAAAGTTTCCACATATTTCCTATTTTCTTCAGTATCTTCATCTGATAAGGATCGCATTACTTCAACAAAAACATATAATACACTCAAAATTATTCTTAAATCTACAGAATCAGCAAGATTAACAGCAAATTTTCTCATGGCTGTTGAAGCGGTTGCCGCATTGTCAATTTCAATATTTAATAATTCTACAAAAGCATGAAACACCCCTTCATTGTATAATAGTAATACATTCTCTCTTGTACACATCATCTGTTCTTTGTCCGATTGCACTTCCGCCCAACATCCTTGAACTATATATAGGAAACATCTAGCGGCTTGCATACGTAAATTACGATCGGATACTTCCATTTGGTCCAATAATTTAGCTATTACAGATCTTTTTTTTTCTAAACTTTGTTTTTGCCAATTGGGATTTAAATTGTACAAATACATTTGATCTTCAAATGCTATAACATTTAATTGAAATTCTGGTTGTTCCGTATAACTGTATAGTTCTGCAATTTCATTGATATGACAATCAGCATCATCGTAAACAAAATCCAAATCTGGACAATCCGGACCACTATCAGAATCTTGTCGCTGGCGACGAAATATATCCCTCAATTTTGGTAAACTTCTTTTTCCATTTCCATTAGCATCCATATTAATATTTCTTACGTCCATTTCCATATCTTCTTGTGGTATGGAAGATGAATTCGTTACTTCTTTATAAACCATCCCGTTTGATATCTATCTTCATATTACAAATAAAAGAAGCGTTGGTTCCTGAAACAAAAATTTAACAAAAACAAAAAGAATATAATTATCAATTATAGATAAAAAATTGACATAATTAATTCAAAGGCAAAAAAGAAATTGAGATTGCATCTGTACAAATAATTACGTTTCTATAGTGGTCACATTCTACAAGCAATAATTTGGAGATAAGTTCCAGTTTTCTAAATTCCAAGAAAGCTTTGCTTGTTTTTAATCCTTCCCTCAAAGGCACACTTAAATTAAAAACATTATAGTCATGTAAAAGTATTTGTTGAACATTGATGAATTATGTTATGAAAAAATTTTGGTGGGAGTCGGTCAAGAAAGGAACATTCAATTATGCCAACGTTTCGACAGAGTTTCCTGTCTTTATCAAGGCTTTAATATATTGATAGTCGTGAACATGTGGAGACAGAATTTTTAAGCACAATATTATTGGTTACATCGCAAAAATATAAAAAAAGAAAATTAAAAGTTACTTGTTTCATGTCTTAAATCATCTTTCTGCTGATGATTTTTGACAAGAAACAAGTAACTTTTAATTTTCTTTTTTTATGTTTTTGTGGTGTGTATGTTTAAAAATTTTGTCTTCACATCTTCACGGCCTTGATAAAGACAGGAAACTTTGTCGAAACGTTCGCATAAGTGAATGTTCTTTTTTGATCGATCATCACCAAATTTCTCCTTAACATTATTGTCATGCTTGGACAAGAACTTTGGTTCACCAATACAACTTACTGAATAAACTAAACTTCTTTTATACCAATTATTTTTTTAAAAAAAAGTAAGTATTTTAATGTACATATAATTTATTAGTAAATTATGTTTGAAGTATCCTAGAAATGTAGTGTAACATAATTGAAAACTAAAAACAGATAAAAGTTGGTCTTCAGGATTAGTAGAACTATTTATTCTTAATCAACTTAGCTATCAATGAAACGGGTGCTGTATTTATGAAAATCTTTACATTCCTTAATGTCAGAGCACCTAAGGAAGATGCTTAAAGCCAAAAATGTCAATCACCATATTACAATCATTTCCCAATTATTTGTGGGGAAAGGAATTTATTTATTGCTTAAGACAATAAAAAAACGGAATAGTGCTGAAAACCGTGTTCCTTAATGTCATTTTTTATTGTTTGAAACTTGGGGAAAGTTTCCATTTGAAAAGGATATTTTTTCGTGATAGACGAAATTTTCACAAGTTCCTACATATTCCTATAAATATTTTATTTATTTCATATTTCTTTACCATTATTATAAATGGAAAAATGCATTATAATTAAAAAATGTGAAGTAATATCAATATAAAGTGATTATATACGCGTTATTGAACAAAACTGCAAATTAACGGAATGGAAACGAAATTTAATACTTTGCACCAAAAAATTTAATTTATAACAAATAATATATAGCTTACCTTATTTTTAACAGCAAACTGCCTAAATAAATTACTTTCAAACTCTCCGAGATTTCAGACAAGAAGGTTATCTTTATCACACATATGAAAACAAGTAAACAAAAAAGTTTTACATACATCTATCCATATTTCTTTTTTTAGAAAGTAAAGTTCCAATACATGCACATTTATGAACATATTACCTAAGGAATCAAGCAGAACTATGTAACTGTTCTAGCAAGAATCATAATTATAATCATTTTGTCACTTTTGGTTGTAAAGGTGTTGGGACCCTGAACGTAAGTGGGGGAAGGTGAAATCAAATATACGTGAGGGAGAGGTTAGTTTTTTATTTAAAAAAAAAATAATATCACCAGGCAGTATCTAACAAAAAATAAATAAACGCAGATCGTTTAAGAAAAAGGACTGTAATAATTAATTTCCATTAAGGAAATGAGGATCAAAATTGTCGATTTATGCAGGGAAATTTCTGACCGCACACATTTTTTGTTTTATTTAATACTTAGTTTAACAAAGTAATTTTCTTTTATTTTTATAATTTGTCGGAATGATACACCCATTATTTAAGTTAAATCTGAAGACCGAAATTAGCCTACACCCAATAAAGATTACGCCATTCTTTTCGTGAACTAATAAATATTATTTCATTTAAAGTAGCTTACCCATAAATAACTACAGCAACATTATAAAAACTAAGGATTTATATTACATATGATCCTCAAAATTCAATAAATACTTTGAATTCATGTTTTTAAAGTTACATAGTTCCTACTGTGCATGAGAAATAATTTTTGTTTTGCCTTATAAACAAATTTGCGTATGGTCTTTAATTTTTTCAGTAAAAATAAACCAAATAGTAGAAAAGTAAACATCTTTTGATAAAATTTTAAGACCATAATGTCATGAACGTCCTTTTCAATTATTTTCCTAAATGAAAAGACTTGTAGTATGTAAAACTGTAATCTTAAAATCTCTCCCTCTTCTGCTTAGACAATTCTTAACCTGTTATTTTTAACCTTCCCTAAAATATAACCATTAAATAACTTCTCCCTTAGGGTACAGATTACAGAATTTAACAGTAGCGTTACTCTATGCCGTTTGTGTAGATGGTACACTAAATATTCAAAATGAGTTCTACTCAAAAATCAGATGCAAAGAAAATTTCTCAACATGATTTGCGAAAGTTTATGTCGGCTCAAAAGAGGAAAATATCGGAAAATCTAAAGAAAATTGAATCACCATTAGCAAAATATCCTTTAAATATTATTTACAGTCTGTTTTTTTTTAACAATATTTTTTTTGTTTTAAATACTGCTTTCCTTAACATTTATTTGTATACATATTTGGAGAGTGGTATACTTACTTGTATAGTATGTAATTCCGATGTGAAATCGGAGGCTGTCTGGAATGTTCATATTAATTCAAAACAACATAGAGAAAACATAGCGAAAAGAAAACAACTAACTTCAATAAATAAGAAGCCGGAACCCCCAGCTCATATAACTTTTAAAAGACCAAGAGATGCTAGTCCACAAGAAAATGCTCCGAAAAAAATTGAAGGTAATAAGTCTTACATCATATTGTGAGCAGTCACTTAGTGGTATATATTATCTAAATGCCACTTAAGTGTTTGATTGATCAATTACATTGATTTGTAAGCTATTAGTATAGATAAAAGTGAGCAATATTCTTACTTTTCATAGGTATCCTCAAAAATGCACCGACATGTACACCAAATGGTTTTTTTGACATTAAAGAAGAAAATAATGATCTTAAAGTAAAAATGGAAGTTGATAATGATGAATTAAAAACTAATGGACACCAATCGGACATGAACATTGCTCATGAATCTGCTGGCAGCTCAAGCGAACTTCCTGAAGGATTTTTTGATAATCCAGTTTTAGATGCTAAGGTGTTTTTCTTGTTAGCTTGATTATTTTATTATGCAAACTGAGAAGTAAACTTATAATTTTCAGAAAGTTTGCCACATTTTTCAGTTACATGTTATTCGAAAATTTATTTTGAATAGAAATATTGTTTTTCGAATATCTAAACTCATATCACAGTTCTTTTTTTTAAAATATTTTCTTTCAGGAATCAAATATGTACATTATCCAAAAGCGGTGGCATTTGTTGAGAGAAGCGCTTATAGTACTCTGAGATTGAATTTGCAAAAATCCATTTCAGTCTTACGAATGAAATAGCAATACGCGCATTTTTATTAAGTTTGTCTTGAGAAACTTTAAGTGTTTTGTAAATATTTTTTTTAGTATATTTTTTTGGAAGAATCACACCCCAATATGGCTGAAATTAATCTTGTAGACAATAAACGAATTTGTTAAAAAAAAAAAAAAAAAAATTATAAGAAGGTAGGCTAAAAATGAACTTTGCTTTTTGTTAGGTTTGGAACTTATAGGAATTATTTATTTTAACAAATTGTATTTCCTTGGGAACAAAAGTGGATTATAAAGTTAATTATTTTCTTCATTTCTTAGGCACGAAATGTTGAATATAAAGATCCAGTACAGGAAGAATGGGAAAGATTTCAAAGAGAAATCAAAGAAGAAACACATTTATCCGCTAGAATTATTCATGACGATACAGAGGATGCTACTACCCAAAGACAAATCGATGAAATAGATGAACAACTTCGAAAATTGTCAAGGTAAAACCTAATCTTGTTTCAGGTTGCAACGTTTAAATGCTGGAATTAAAGTTTTGGATAGACCATTTAATGAATTATTAAATTTGAATTCTTTTATACAGTCGTAAGGCGAAATATTGCGATCAGTCAGATTTTCACAAATTGAGTTTTTACAGAAAGTAATGCTGTATTGAAGTTTACTGAAAACGAAAAGTATGTTTTCAGTAGAGGTATGTGTGTGGTGTGAATGTATCTTAAAAAACGAAAAAATCACAATTTATATTCCGACTCGGTTGGTTACAAAGTGACAAGAAGGATTTAGTCAAATACATCAACCAGAACTGCTATTTCTTTGATTTTTTCTTTTTAGTTTAGTTGCTAACGTTTTTTCACAAAATGAAATGGATTTAAATTCGCATACTTAAAAAGTATATTTAGTTATGACTAATTCTTCTGAGAAAATTTGTTTTAGAGACTTTCTTGTCGGAAGCTTCACCTTATGCTCTAAAATGTTGTTTCAGTTCAATGCGGGCATAATACCATAACATTAAAGGAATATAACATTTAGTACTTTGAAGAAAATTTGTCAGTTAATAATCCAGAATTTCTAAGAGTTAGTCGCGTGAGTGTTTCACACCAGATTTTTTTCTGTACAGTTAAATCGTACATTTTCATTGCTTGAGCTGAATAATATTTAACTTGGTTGATACAAATCATTTACCACATTTCACACATTGCCACATTACATTCGCCACAATTTCAGTGTTCGACGAAAATTAAGTCGAGAAAACTTTTTCTTTTAACATTTGCACATGCGTTTTTCCGTGCAACTTCACAAAATTGAGAAACTACAATATGATTTCTAATAATATTCACTATTCCCGATAGATACAAACTTTAAAATTCATTCTCAACTGGCATTTGTTGTGCATCTTTTTGTAGATTAAATTCCTCCAGCTAAAATAAATAAATAAAAGATTATATACTGGAACCTCAAAAGTTGTTATACATATATAAAACCTAGTGCTTAATGTAATAGATTCAATAAATAACCTTGTAAGTTTGCCAAATATTGCAAGAACTTTTTCTCTATTATTAGATATATAACAATTACATTGTTATAATACCAGCAAACTCTCAATTAACATTTTTCGTTATAGTTAGTGTAAATATGTTAGAAATGATTTCTATTATGTATCAGAATTATTTACCACATAATTGTATAAGGTATTTTTTTTTTTTTACTTAATAGTTTGGTTTTATGGGTATTTAATTAAAATTGTTAATATTTTCACAAGCCTGTATATTTCCAGTTAATTTCACTATCCGTTTGACCTCTCTGAACTAAGTTTTATAATCCCGAGCCAATCTGGACTCTATACTTAGTAACTTTAACCACTTCATTATTTTGTTTATCATAATAAAGTTCGGATAAGTTTAAATTTTCTTTTCCGATTGTCGAAATTGAGTTTTCAAACATAAATACTTCTCGGTATCCTGGAGTATAAAAAAATTTATGGTCTTTGTATATGTTCAGAAAACATAAACAGACAAATGGACAAAGTTTAAAAGTTGGATATTATCATCAACCGGAATCGTAAATTAACAAATTTTTCACTCATTTTTCTTTGTTTTTTCGATAACTTTCCCAACGAATTTCTTTAAATTTCCCATGTTGTAGCTACACTTGTTCATAATCTTAACTTTTTTGTCTATAAAAAATTTATCTAGGAAAATTTTATTTAGAACGGAAATATGACAATATTGGCTCACTCTGAAATAGCTCTTCAGTGTTTAGAGTAGTTCCATGACCTATATAAATAGATTTATTATAATGACTGGATAATTGAAATTTAATCGAATAAGTAGAACTTAAAATTGAAGTCTTCATCTGAAGGTAGTCTCTGTACTACCTTGTTGAACCTATCTGACGATGGATGAGAATCCGAAAACATCCGCGAATCCATTTTATTGGTTCCGACTAATAAAAAAGAAACATGCTGCGATGGATAAAATACCAGATATTATCGAGTATTACGAGCCTAACTTTAATTTTGTTTTTATATATATTTACAGGGTTGTAGAGTTGGACCAGCAGAAAGCTAAAGTAAAAGCTGAACTTCTCAATAAACCAAAAGAGATTAAAGAAGAAGAGATCTCCAGCGGTGCTGAAGATGATGACGATGATTTTGAAATAGAATTCGATTGGAGAGCAAAACGATATTTATGTTAGCTAATCATATGATTTATGTATATATATATCTTCAACTATAAGTATTTAAATAATAAAATAAATAAAAGGAGAGAAGAAAACATGCATACTGAAATGTATCAAAATATTATAACCACCATTGATACATAAAACAAAAATATTTTATGTTGAGCTTATTTGTAAATTAAGTGTATTTAATCGTATTTTTACATTCATATGTATATTTTGTAAAGTTCAATAAAATATTTAAAGAAAAAAAAGCAAGACTTTAAAAAAAAAGAACAAAAAGTACATTATTTTGTATAATTTTTCTTTTAATAAATTTTTATTTTTGAACTTGTCGTATTATTCAGATTTGTTTTTTAATAAAATTAAGGCTGGAATAGGATGGTCATTTTTGGGATTGATCGAGGGGAAATTAGCATATGTAGTCCAAATAAATGTGTATGTTAGTCGGACGAAGTTAAAGCTGGACTATAGTGTGGGTGGAAAAAGAAGTTCAATACCATCAAGTTCTTGAATTTTTTTTGTCTGACGGATGCGTGTGGCAGAATGTTATCTTGCTGGAACAAAACTTGTTCGTGATTGACCAAAGCTGGATAAGCTGGGCCATTTTTCAGTACAGTCTATCTAGTTAGCAGTAATGGTCAGAATTCATGGGAAGTCCCATCAGATACGAATTCGAGATTCGAGAGTTCTTGTGGTACGATTTGACTGGACAGCTTCCTATAAAGCCTTATCAACGTCACGTAATGGCCGCCCTGAACCTCTCTCCAGTAAATTTTTGAACCAACGCTGGATAGTGCGCTGATCATAGCTTCACTTTTGATTTCACACAAAGCATACCTAGCTTCGGCAGTTATACAATGTTTTTTCCAGTAGTGCAAGTAAAGTTACTAATCTATCATGAGACACAGTCATGGTTTGTTAAAAAAGTTGACAATTGAACTATTTGAAGGTGACTTGTATAGGAACACTCTACAGAATATAAATATTAATAAAATATCGTGTTTGTAAACATCACACCCTAATGGATAGGATTTAAAGTCCACGGAACTTCTTTAGTTAGAAAAACCATCATTCTTTTGTATAACCCCATTATTATTGGTGCTTTATAATGTTATTGGCGCTGACAGCAATACTACAATGTAGTCACTTCTAGTGGCTACCTGCCATTGCTGCTAACCAATGTTTATCCTCATCAGAACTATATTTATATTAGGGCAACTGCGTACAAAATTTGACATATTTTATAATTGTAATAAGAGAAAGTCGTGTAATTTTCACACCAGATTTGTTCACATTCAACTCAAAGCCTAAACAGAAAAAATATAAAATAAATATTATTTTTAAATAACATGTGATTATTAAGATTTCTAGGTACAGTTCACATTATTTTTACTTTTTTTCATTTAATAATACACTACTTTATTCCAAATTTCTAGTTTGCGGTAAATGTAAGATAAAATAGTATGGCATCCGGTGAACCTAGCGAGCAAAATAACAAACATCTATACCTGTTTGAAGTGTTGGTGAAAAACATCGATATCAATCAGAATTTACTCAATGAATATGAAAAAGATTTAGTGATTAAAAATCCGATAAGAGTGAGAATTATTTTTTCAGATTTTTATGATGTGGAGATTGATGAGGGTAAGTTTTCACAATAGTATGTTTGTGGAGTTACAATATTGTTGACACTATGTTAAGTTTTGTCTCGACCACTTTAGAGAGGAGTGGACTGTTCACCTTTTTCAGTGTTCTTGGCATCCCTGCGGGATCTTCACTTAACCCTGACATCCGCTGCTTTCCCACGAGCTAGGATATAATAATAAAGTTACATTATCTAATGGAAAATAGAAGTGGCTGTTTTGTCAGAAATCATTTTATCAACTGTTCATGTTGAAATTTTTATTAGTTATTTAGAACTTCCAAGTTGGATAATTAGAAAATAATAAAGCAATATTTTTCTAACCTAATAATATATATATGTACCATGAAGTATCGGATAGTGCGAGATTAGATTTCCGTCTAATACTTGCATTCTTCATCAGTCAATACTAGTCATTAATTGTGAATTTTTCAAAACAATGTCGTCTTCGAATTATAAGAATTTCCTGTTACTTGAAGAAAGTAAAATAAAATAAATGTTGAGATATTTTTATTTTTGAATCAATTAGCCGCTGCCCACAGTAGTGTTTAATATGCTTCTTGTATGTTGCTCTCGATTAAAGATTCCATTTATATTCTAAATAGTAAATTTTGGTGGGACATGTTTCAAGATTTTACAATGATGATATAAATATTTTGCAAGTAAAACGATAGTTGGCAGGGGGCCAAAAAGAAAGGTTTCTGCGGTCATTTTCATAAAAAACACTTGAGTTTCGGGTTGAGACCGCGTCAGTGGTTTGCTAAAACCGACGTTTCACCCATGTTGCAATGAGGCTCTTCAGGGTCCTTACCTCTTGAAAGCCAATAAGGCGATGAACCTCTGAAGAAAAGGGGCGTGGTTTCCCCTTCCCAGGAAAATTTGAAAGAAAAAGTAAAGCAATTACAGATTCTGTTTTTTTTTTTATTTTTATAAAGCTATCTATATGTATATGGTTCTCGAACACCGCAATGTCAGCGCTGTTATGGAACCTACTTTAAAGAAAACAATTATTCAGTCACCTTTCAATTGAAGGAACTACAGCCGAGTTTGGTTTAAAGAAAACGAAAGTCATCGAGTATGTAAAGTTCATAATACAATATATATTATTTTATATATATTGAGTATACTCAATACTATAAAGTTCAAAAATACTATATTGCTGGGAGGTTACACCAAGTACTTACGAAAAATACAATGTTTACAAAACCATTCTTGTTTCTTTAAATACACGTTTAATATAAAATAAATTAAACCAAGCAGGAATAAAATCGCTAATTGCGCGCTAAAATAATAAACAAGCAAACTTCCCAACTACCTTTACTTTGACAGAAACCGCTTCTAGCGCACTCATTTGGATGTACAAAATATTTTGACCGACCTTTTGCATCCGTTCAGAAAACTTGTAGGAAATAAAGTCAATATAAAAAATAATTTTTATCTTAATGTCATTTAGTACTTTATAATTTATTATTTTTGTTGCATGTGCTTATTTTATAAAATGTTCCTAGCTTAAGTATTTATTACAAGATAGAAATATAGTTTTTAAAAAATATTTTAAACAAATTGCAGTGAAAGATTGTAAAAGTATTCATTTACCAGAACCTGATCAGGTAAAATGTCATTCGAAAATGTCTAGAACGTTCACAAAAGAGAAAAATGGTAAAGAGAAAACAAAGCAACAGAAGCAGAAAGAAAAAGTTCCAGAAGAAATGATGTATGTAAAGAAAACTTCTATATATAGCCAAAAAGCAGGTAACTATTGCTTTATCAGTATTACTGGAAACACCTTTTCCATTATTTAATTTTTCCTTTTCCTTAGAATTGATTTCTATAAAAAAGTAACTTAGTATAGTAAAATAACATGTATATAGGTGCGCAGTGTTCGTTAATATCTGGAATTTTATTCGCCACAGCAAAAACCTGATAGGAATTAAGGGAAAGAATGACTATGATGCATGGTATCCCACATAACCTCTACAATTAATTTAAATTTATAATTTATTACTTCCTGCGACCACTGTCTTAAATTTTAGAGACTGCGTTTTCATCAGAAATATATATTTTGAGATTTCAAAGAAAAAAATGTGTTTAGCGAATTGTGCAATGGTGGTAGGAGAAAATTTTTGAAAGGGGATGTCGCACGTACAAAATAAGAAATATAATTCATTTTTTCCCCAAACAGTAATCGATTTATTAGTAAGTAAATTTGTCTGATAGCTCAGTTGAATTTTGATGTGGACTTTATGTATTCGAGTTGTATTAAGCTGGCTACACACATAACTGCATACTTGAACGGTATACATGCGCCGCCGGCTTGTACAGGCATACTTGATCGTTAGTATGAAAAACTTGCACAAGTTAGAAAATGTTTAAACTTTCATACTGCATGCTTGTGCGCGCCATCTTTTTCATGTTTAACTGAACGTGTGTAGCAGCCCTATGCAACCTCTGTGCCAGTCTCGTACACGCCAGAGCAAGCGTTTGTTTTACTTTTCGAGTCCATATAAAGGCGATATTATTTTACCATTATGTCGGTTGATTTTAGGAAGGGTCACAGAGAAATTATGGAAGAATTTATTCACATTTATGAAAGTGAACACTATTAATTTATTCACACTTAATAAATTAATTTGTGAATAGCTTTTTCGTTTCTTCAGCCATTCTTTATACCACAAAGAACGATCTTTTCGTTGACTTTTTCTTTTGTGAATTAAAACAAGAGCAGCTAAAACGAGCGCGTCGTCTTCGTCCATCGTCGCCATCTTTCAAGCATCTGCTAACACTCTTCAAGTATACATGAGCCGTGTGGATCAAATGTATACTTGCGCAAAAGCCCTGTGCATGTTTACTGTTCAAATATGCAGTTACGTGAGTAGCCACCGTTATGAGAGAAAATATGGCTTTGAAGTAAAAAAAGAATTGAAGTACAACAAAACTGAATATACGTCATTGTTAAAATTGATTAAAACAAAACAAAAATTACCCTGTTCACTTCCTAAACATACCGCCCACCTAAAACCGAACGGTTTTACAAAAAAGAAAAAAAGTTCTACAAAATAACGAATGTTTCTATAAAGAAAGAAAAAAGAACGATATACTAGTGTGTGTCTTCATTAGGACATGTAATTTGAGAGAGAGGCACTAATTTACTTAGAGCGCGACGAAATATACCTTTACTATTTTTGACGGTTACTACTCGTATAACCCCATCATCTCCCGGATGGCAAGTGACAAGTCTAGCAATTTGCCAATGTAGTGGAGAAGTATTGGAGTCAACAAGTAAGACCAAATCTCCCTCCTTGATCGGTTGATAATGTTTATACCATTTAAGTCGACGTTGAAGGGTGTGCAGATACTCTGTGCTCCAAGCTTTCCAAAAATTCTAAACAGAACTTTTAATGAGTTGCCATCTGGATAGGCAATTTAAAGCAAGATGAGATAAGTCTTCTTCTGGTGGGGCAATCAAAGGTGCTCCAATTAAAAAATAGCCTGGTGTAAGGTATTCGCCATACTCTGGATCGTCGTTTAAGGGACATAAAGAACGGGAATTGAGAATGGGTCGTCGTTTAAGGGACATAAAGGATGGGAATTGAGAATGGCTTCTATTCGAGTACTCACCGTACTTAGTTTCAAAGGTCAAAATCGTGTCCCTAATAACTCTGCAAAGGTGGTACTTTGCTGACTTTACCGCTGCTTCCCACAGCCCACCACAGTGAGGCGCATAGGGTGGAACAAACAACTACTGAATTTCTTTGGCACTGGCATGACGTAGGATGGCATCCCTTGTTTCCTGTTCTCTAATCCACCAAACAGCGTTTGGAGGGTATGAGCAGCACCAACGAAGTCCCTACCGCAGTCAGAATATATTCGCTCAGATAGACCACGACGAGCAATAAATCTATCAAAGTAGCAAGAAAGGCTTCCGTGGATAAAGACGACACAAATGCACAGCTTTTGTGTTGAAGCAAACAAATACAGCTAAATAAGCTTTAACGATAGAGGAATTGCGGCGACTACTTTGCCTGATGAAAAAGGGACTTTCTCCTCCTGAAGTCATGAAGGGTCTGCCTTGACGAACTCTTGGATTTGGTAGGTTTTCCATAAAGGGATGAACTGGTTTTGCCTTCATACGGAAACAAGTAATACATTTTGCTAATCGACTGCGAACAGTCTGTCTTAAACGAAAGATTCAAAATTTTCTTCTAAGGAAAGCTCTCAAAGCTTAGGAACCAAGGTGATAGTTTGCCAGATGGTATTGATACTATTACGTGGGTGTGCGTTCCCTGGCAGAATAATAGAATGCTTAGTAGGGTAGGGTAGATCAGAATTTTCCAAACGTCCGCCCACCCTGAGAATCCGCGTTCTTCTTTAAAGGCTGCAAGAGTTATGAGCCGCTTAGAGAATGCCTTGTTTTCCCTCCAGCAAAATTCCTCAACAAAATGAAACTGCTGCACAGTCTTAATGCAAACTGTAAGAGCGTTTCCCATCTCAACAGATAAAAGAGGGCCGTAAGTCCTATTCAACACTGATGACCTCGTGTTAGCAATAAATCTAAGCGCATAAACCAGAGTGCGAATCATTGGCCTGTAGCGTGTATGATTTGAAATCCAGGAAAGTAGCTCGTGACCGCTGTCCTTGAGGAGCAAGGGGTGTCCTTGTGGTGAAGTTCTGGAACTTTATCTGGAAGTGTAGGCTGGTGAGAAAGTACAAGTGGTGTTTCATACAACCATGTGGATGCCGCTCACCATGGCTCAAAATTAACTAATTCTTCCTGAAAACAACCTCTTGAAGCAATGTCAGCCAGGTTTTTAGCTGATGCGACGTGATGCCACCGTCAAGAATGAAGGCTATCCGGTTTGCAACAAAGGTTTGCAATTCATGAGGGGATTTCCCTAACCACGCCAGTACGATGGTGGAGTCTGTGAAGTAAGTGACATCGGTAACTGATGTAGCGTCTAGGAACCGCTTAATGGACAATTTAAGCTTCATGAGAAGATGTGCCGCTGCAAGCTCGAGGCGTGGAATTGAAATTGTTTTAGTGGGGGCTAGCTTAGTTTTGGCTTTAAGTAAGGCTATATGAACTTGTCCTGAACTCGAAGAAGTGCGCAAGTAAAGCGTAGCTGCAAAACCTTCCTGTGAGGCATCACAGAAACCAAAGACTTGAGCTTCCTTTGTCTCTGGAAAGAAAATAAATCTGGGAATCTTAATGCTTTCTAAGCCAGGAAGTTGGTTGCTGAATGTCAACCACTCATGAGCAATAGTGGCTGGAACTTGCTCATCCCAATCAGCGCGAGTCAACCAGACCGTTTTGAGTACGCATTTAGCCTCAAAAATGACCGGCGTGAGCATGCCCAGGGGGTCATACAAGCGAGTGATGGAGGAAAGAATGCCTCTCTTAGTAACTCGTGGGCTCACGGGATTAACTTTAAAAAACAGCTTGTCTTCGACCGGGTCCCAGGACATTCCTAATATCTTAGTGACGCAAGTTTCTTTAGGTTCTAGAGGTAACTGACCCAATTCAGCATCCTGTCCCATTCAACTCATAAATTCTCTATCATTGCTGCTCCACTTATGTATTTGGAACTGACCCTTCCCGAGCAATTCAATCAACTGATCTTTCATTTTAAGTGCCTCTTCTAATGTATGAGCCTCAGATACGATGTCATCGACATAATATCATCTTGAAGGACGCGTGCTGCCAACAGTAGATAGGATTGACGGGTTCTAGGCCACTTTTTTTGCACAAGATGGCGGCCGTCCCCCT